>JABUQX010003462.1:15000-20430 GCA_015478945.1 Trachelipus rathkii | reverse complement strand
AAGGAAGAGGTAATGGGTAAGGTGAGAAAGTAGAAGGAATGGTAAATCTGCAAGGTATAGAGATGAAATTACTGGTGAGATATATGTTCAAAAAGAAGTAGGAGGAGAGGATGGGTGATTGTGAATAATTTTGGAAGTTCGTGTTAACAAAGCGTTTTTAATCGGGGGGAGGTATAGTCCGAGGGATTGTGAGGACAACAGTAATATAAGGGTAAGGGTGAACTTGATAACTGTTAGCGAATTAATACCCGGGGGAATTAGCTTATGAGTGTGTAAAAAGATATAAACAACTGTATTTGGTCGAAAGAGTGGAGTATCGAGTGACTGCATATGGCCGATTGGTGAAGAACAAAGGTGCATTTAGAAGTGGTAGAGGGGACTGTGTGGATCCAAATCTTTACATTGTATAAAATGATTGAAGGAGTACCAAAAACAGAAGATAATTATAGTATTTAAGGTTGTTATGGATTGGCAACAGGTGTACTGATTAGGAATTTTTTAATATGAAAGTTCTGTGGCAGGTGCTACTGAAATATGCATGCTGTGTTGTAAGTCTGACATGGAATCAAAATAGTATTGATCGATAGGTGAAGGTGTATATAGACACTAAAGGAATCTAAAAAGTGATTAGATATTAATATTAATACAGGAGTGAGGCAGGGATGAATTAATGACTCACTTCGCTCTATTCAATTTGTATGTGGATGGGGATATGAAGAATTAGAGGTAGGGGTGCAGCAGGGGATGGTGTTTAGAATAATGGAGAATGGAATGAGATGGAGGGTTCGCGCTACCTATTTATAAATTGCGAATTGACTTTGGTTTTTGGTGTGTGGCAAATTTGAAGAGTTTTTAGGAGAATTGGTATAGGAAAAGAATTTGCAATGGCTCGCTCGTACAACGCAGGGGTTCATGGAAAATAAAATCGTATGATATAAGAGTAGGGTTGTGGTTGTGAGTGAGATCATGTTCTCTGGTGTGAAGCTTATGTTAGGATGGGTGATGCAGCTGGAACATGTGTCGAACTTTTAACAAATGATTATTTATTTGGATTGAAAGGGACTGGGCTGATCCAGTACTGTAGTAGATAGCTTGTGAATGGCAGAGGTGTCTGGAGCGAGATTCAATGTGTGTGGTATGTAAATGGACTAAGTCTTGAGTACGCTAGGTGTCTTACATGAGTGGTTATGTTTGTTATCCTGTGTTAAAGTATCAGTAATGACTTACTGACTATGGTCCTGGAATATAAGAGGTATAGATCTAGAGAATAAATAATTCAGACACTAATTAATATACACATGAAGTGTTAGCGTTGGGAGAATTGAATAAAATGAGAAATGAAACATATTAGAGGGATTCCTGTGTGGGTGTGAAACGTAACCGGTAAACCTGAGAGATAATAATGAAATTACATCTTGAGATGGATGAGTGTGGAAAAGGCCATGGACCCTGATAGTCGGCTCCGTGGTTTTAAGCGGATGTGATGGTGTGAAGTGGTGCTGAAATCGAAGCCAGCTGGGAGACCGAAGAAAAGTGGGTTGAGTCACGCCATAAAGGAATACCTGGAGAGAGAAATGTGAGTTTTGGAAGAAGGCGAGAAGAAAGTTCATAATAAGAGAACTCGACATTCCAGGGAGATTTTATTACTTTCCAGGATAGGAGGTAAAATAATAAAAATACGCATAATCCTGATGAAGAAGTTATTGCATTGTGGTATATAGGTGGAGTGGTCAAGAATTGGTTGGATTAAAGAGTGGATTGTGGAATAGAAAACAGTATGTGCAACTAAATGACAATAAGTCGATCATGGAAATAGTGAATTAAATGAGTGGTGTCCCATAGGTTCAGTGCTTGGGTTATCTAGTGTTTATACTCAATACCTATATAATGATTATAGATGACTCGCAAGTGCTTAAAACTGTAAGGTTTTCTAAGTTTTTGCAGATGGAATACCAAAAAGTGGCTAACCTCAGTTAGAAGAAATAGTGAAGGATGTTATAAATAATTCAAAATGATTTCTTGAATAAACTTTTTGGGTGGAGCAGAATAAAATGACAATAATGAATTAATGAATTTAAAGTTCTTCAATCTAATGTTCCTCAAATAAACAGTTTATAACTATAATGAATGAATGGTTAAATTTTGTTGGTCTTGGCCATTTTATAATGATTTTAGAAATGTGATTATAATACAGAGATAATTTGAAAGTAGCTAATTCAGTGTTTTTTGAGGATCAAGAAATAAAGCTAATAAGAAGCTGGGCATAATAAATCGTAAAGATGTTTACAAGAGCAAGGAAGCTATAAGAAAACTGTATAATATCATAATGTTATAACCAGTATTAGACAGTATTTGTGCACAAGTTGGACATCCTTTATTTAAAGACATAGATATTAAGCCTAGATGAGACAGCGCAATGTAAGTATGACACAAAATGTAATTTCTGGGTTGAGGGTAAGAGCTATTGGAGAGAGTAAGGTCTGAAAAGGAGTTAGGAAATGTTTCTGACATAAAGGCCATTTCCTCAGAGGGATATGATATACAAAGTCTACAAAATATTTTACATCTTATATAATAGCAGAAAGACAATAAAATTCTTCCTAGTGATCAAACGGACGGGAGACCAGAGTGGCAATAGTATATAGAAAATTAAGAAGAAAAGCATGCCCATCTTTGGATAGTAAGAAAGCATCACAATTCAAGCAAACAGGTGTTAGTTTAATTTTGGAAATTGTTTGCACAGAAGTTTGTTGAGAATGACTCAAGTGCATACATTAATAAGAAAGTGATTGGATAGGTTATATATTGATAGTTGAGTGTCCATATTAGTTTATTATTAGAATAAAAGCCAAAATTAATAGCGGTTTTTGTTACAGCTCTGCTTTAAATCTTTTCTGCTTTTAACTTATAATATAATCAAAGTTATTAAAGCTTGTATTTGTGCTTGGCAATATATAATATAGCTATATGTTTATTTTTTTTCTTTTAGTTGTGGAAATTTTGTGTATACTATAGAGTTAAGTTTATTTGGAGACAAGCCTATGGTTTGAATGTATTTTGGTGGAATTGGGCAAATTGAGCATACGTTAATTTTAGCACTTTGTGATATACTATGTCAAGTTATTGACAAGCCCTTAGGAAATATGCTTTTGTGATTTGCAAATGAACATGTTGTTTTAGTGATTGGTATCAGTTTGGTTTGAATCTGTGAGGACATTCCTTAATAAGTCCCAACAAGTGGCTTCTTACTCTTTTTAATAATTCTAATTGTTTCTATATGTTTGATCGAGATGACCATTTGTGAGGGTCTGTTTAAGCTATATACCCTGTGAAAGACTTCTGGTGGAGGTTTTCTGACTAGTAACTACGTTTCTCACTTAAATGGTATATATTAAGGGACGGTAAGGCTAGTGCTTAATTTTCGCTTGGCGTCATAAAGTTCTTCTAACTACTTTATCACTGGCATACTCCGATGCATGTTGGCCACTAATTACCCACAGTTTTCGGGGAGGGAAGGTGAGTGATGATGACGAACAATTAAATACAAAACAATACATAAAATCTTATAACTTTTTATAATAAATAATTATAATTTTTGTAACATTTTTTTTTTTTTTTCAAATGCTAGTCAATTTTAATTCATTTATTTACTGATAATTTTATAAATGCCATCGATCTCAGTTTATTGGGAGCGGGCATTTATGAAATGTGGGCAAATGCCTGGACCAAATGCCCATTTTTATAATGCCTGCCCACTGGGCATTTGTCCAAGCGTACATCACTATATAATATATATATATTATATTTATATATTAATATTCATTATATCCCGCTCCTCATCCTACCCTCTCAAAAAATCGCTGATAAATAGAACCAAGCTAATTTGTAAATAAGTATATAGAATTGTAGCTATTTTTTAATTAGATATTTTGTTCAATCACTAGTACATGGTGATCAAAAAGTACACATTTTTATCAATATACTGGTAATCAAGTACAAGTACAATATTTGAAACTTTAAACTAATTAATAATATATACCATAAACTATAATATACATATATATTACGTATAATATATTATATATATTGTACTATATATTATACTATAATATATACTATTATACTATATATAATATGAAATAGTATTATATGTAGATAAAAGTCTTATGGCCCGTAATTACATCTTAAGAAATATTCAAAATGCGCACGTAACCCTAAATAAGATCTATTATAATTTATATATATAGTAAATAATATATATACCCTAATTTAAATAACATTAATGATCTATATACTTATATACTTAGGATTAGAAGAGTAATAAAAAACAAATACTGAATATTCGTCGCTACCACTAGAAGTTTTGGCAGAATACCGAATATTCTGCGGAATAACCACTTGCTATTCGGCACATAACTAAAATAAATAATTATCTAGAATGGTTATTATTTCAAGAGTTTTTGGTCATCCAATTTAGGGAAAAATATGAACAATACTTATATACAAAGTAAATAAAACGAAAAAGTAAATACTATTTCTTTACCAATAAGAAACCATTCAAATGTTAAAAAATCAATGAAAGTGAAAAGCTTCGCTTCGTAGTTAAAGATAGTAAGAATTGAACTTTTTTTGAAAAAAGCACAGATGTGAAAATGAGAGAACATTAGCAGTTCTCAATTCTTAAGAGAATAACTACTTCTTGTGGCTTACATTATGGAGTAATTTTCCTCTGTAAATCTAATATTCAATGGAATATGAAGTTGCTAGTTCCACTGAAAGGGTGAAACCCATACCTGAGCGTGATATAACTCAAGGACTAGCCATCAGAAACCATTGCGAACCGAGAAATTGGTTTTTTTTCTCTAGAGTGATCTAGGATTCAAGAGTTATCGGGAATAGAAGGGAGATGTAGTGTTTGTTGTTTCAGCCGCGTCAACTGAAAGAGGTGGTGAATGCCTACCACTTGAGTGAGGATGGTCTATATATACAATTTACTATATATATATATATTCATACCCTATTATATATAGTACTATACCCATAGTATAACATAATATCCACTATATATAATGATAATATATCAGATATTAGTCTTTATTATGAATAAGATACTGACTACTATATGCGCGGAGTCCATATGACGTCATTCGATATAAGATCACTACCATATTGTGATATATTAATACATAATATAATATATATATATATATATATAATCTATATATATCGTTATATTAAATATAACCTTATATAATTTTTTTATATAGGTATATTATGAATAATAATATAATACCCATATAATATATATTTCTATTAGCTGCGTATGATATATAAAATATTATAATACAATTATAACTATCTAATGAGTAGTTATATTATATATATATTATAATAATAAACTATTTATGAATTCAGCATAAACCAATACAA
>JABUQX010003462.1:0-10000 GCA_015478945.1 Trachelipus rathkii | reverse complement strand
CTGTTAATAATCATCTTGTTCACTAGCTCACATTTCCCGTTGCAGGAAGGGTTGTATGTACTGGTCGTGGTGTGAAGTATCCCTAATAGCTTACACACGCTCTCAAATAAGTGTGATGTAAAATTTGCGCCTTGATCTGAAACGAGGCGGCTGGGAATTCCAGAGTGGGGAATTAGCTGGTTAATTAAAGTTTGTACTATTGTCTCCTTAGTAATGTCCTTCAACGGAAATGCCCACACATAATGAGAGTATCGGTCGATGAGAGTTAATAAATACTTGTATCCTCGACATAAAGGTAACTTTAG
This sequence comes from Trachelipus rathkii, assembly GCA_015478945.1. NCBI lineage: Eukaryota > Metazoa > Arthropoda > Malacostraca > Isopoda > Trachelipodidae > Trachelipus > Trachelipus rathkii. The sequence continues at coordinate 9,695 of JABUQX010003462.1, read as the reverse complement.
GATATCTACATGAATAACTTCAAACTTATAGGAAACTTCTTTGTATTTTCCGTAAATCGGATTTATTCCACGGCCGACTTTTGATATCTGGCATTGGGGACAGGAGCGAACTACTTCTTTGACTTTTTGATGCATATTTTTAAACACAAAATCGGATTTTAATGCGGTAAGGCAGCGTGAAATACCCAAATGTCCTTGCAGGTGAGTCATGCGGATAAGTTCGGCAACTCTGGCGTTTGGGAGAATGACTCGAGCATAATTCAAAGAGATATCGACATATAAAGAGATCTGTTTTTTCTTAAACCAGAACTCTTGATTTCTAATAATTAATGAGCTCTTTTCATTACCTGCAAGTAGTGAATTGATGTAATCATCCTTTAGTTGGTCTTCACTTATCTCTGTGTAATTTATTTCTTTTCTGAATCGCTTTATTAGCTCTAGGTGTGCATCATTGCAATTTTGGATTAAATTTATTCGTGTGTTTACTGTTAAATTATCATTTAATTCATCTATTTTTCTAGTAGTCACTTCATCATTAAATTTATCTAAATTTTCTTTTTCTAATTCAAGTCTTTTATCTATAGTTAATCCTTTATTTTCAAAATCATTATTTTTCTCACGAGCGGCACGTGCGGGTGGGCTCTCGTAAACATTGCGGTAATTTAAATCCCTTACATCCATTCCTCCGTTGGAATTTATGACCGAGGAGTGTGCCGCATTCCTCTTTATGGTTTGGGCATACCTCTTTTTTAAGTCTGTCGAAGGTATTTCATAGATGAATGAGTTTAAAGGTCTGTCTATTTCACCTTTTGTTTGGGTTTTTCTTGTGTCGCTCTGATTGGTCAGTTCACTTGCGGCTGAGCCAATCACAGCGCCGCTCGTTGGGCGGGGCGTAGTTGGAGACTCCGCCTCTTTTTCAATATTGCACTGCAGATCATCATTTGCAATGTCTGCAGCTTCACTAACAATTTTATTGTGGAGTAGATATTCAGATAAAGGATTGGTCTTTTTGGTAATCAGCTCCCAAGAGACTTTGTAAGCGGTTAATAAGTTTAAACTTCTTATTTCGCGCAGATTGTAATTCTTGCAATCATTTGATCTTTTATACTTTTGCAACAATTCCCGTGATTGTGTAACAATTTTTATAGGCTTCCCTGCGAGCAGGTATCCATACTTCCTCAAAATTTTAGTTAAAACCACTAACAATCGGTTTGCATGATCATATTTTCGTTCCGCAGGCGATAATATCGTACTGTAGAAGGCGACGGGTTTATCTCCTTCTTCTGCGGCGGATAAAATTACTGTTCCAGCTGCTACGTCTGTCGTGTGTATGATGATTTTCAAAGGGCTTGAGGGGCTTGGGTGGGCTAGAACGTTTGTGTTTTTTATAGCCTTTTTACTATCCTCAAAAGCTTTATCTGCCGCCGGGTTCCATTCGATTCTGCGATTTCCGTAGAGCTTTCCCTTCAGGAAGAGGTTGAGAGGGGCTGTAATATCTGAAAAGCAAACTATTGAAGAGCGGTAGAAGCCTATCTTTCCTAGATAACTCCTTAATTCTTTGACAGTTTTAGGCTTGGGGGTATCTATTATTTCACTGATCTTCTCATAATTTGGTCTGATGCCGTTTTCATTGATGGTATAGCCCAGATAATCGATTTCTTTCTCAGCTATTTGACACTTGGCAGGATTAATACTGATATTTAAATATTGCAACCTCTTTAGTACTTGTTCAAGGAGGATTTTGTGTTGCTCCTCAGTTTGAGAGTGAATAAGAATGTCATCCATATAAGTACATGTATTTTTAAGTCCATGCATTAGAATATCGATAAAGGCCTGAAACACAAATGGGGAGGAGACGAACCCCATTGGCAGGCAGCGGTAGCTGTATGTCCCGATGTTGGATGTTATGGTGAAGTACTTCTCAGTATCTGGGTGGAGCGGAATTCCATAAAATGCCTGGGTTAAGTCGAGGCGACTGTACAGTTTACTCCCTTTTAAGGTAAACATGGCATCTTGGAGGTGGGGGAGACCGTAAGTTTCGATCTCAGCTCTTTTGTTTAGCTCTCTAATATCGGATATGATTCTGACCCGACCTTGGCTCTTCTCCAGGACGCTCACAGGGAACGACCATGGTGAGTTGGTTCTTCTTAACACTCCTGTAGCTAAAAGATTATCAAATTCTGCCCTAGTTCGTGAATATAGCTTGTGGGGGATTCGACGGGGTTTGAGAGAGATGGGGGGTCCCTTGATGTTCACTTGATAAGGATAGGTGTTGGCCAGCTCTATTAATACTTTTTCAGGTGTACAAGCGGTCTTTTCATCAGTAGTTACAAGACCGTCCTCACCTATCAAGGCTGTGCTCATTCTGTTATTTTTATTTTTATTTTTTTCAAAAATTTCGTCCCAAGTTTGCATTTGTTTCAATTTAATGTGGTGGTTTTCAGGTAAATATGGATTTAAAAATAAATTTTTATATTTCAATAAGATATCATTAAAAAGTGGAGGGCTAGAAGGGACATGCACAGAGGTGGTAGAAGAAGGTGAGAGTGACAGAGCGGATGGAAGGTTTTCATGCGCATACTTAATATTAAAATTGACATTTCTATTTAATTTCAAAGTCTTATTTGTGACAGAATCTATCAATAGATCCCGTTTAAAGTCAATGCCCATTTTAAATTTCTTTAAAAATGTCAAACCCAATATGTTTACATCAATATTAGCTATATAAAAAGTATCAAAATATTTCCTGCCTAAATTTAGGTCAAATTCAATGGTTTTAATATCATAGATAGCAATTTTAGAATTATTTGCAGCAAACATATAACCCAGAGGAGGCTTGTTATTAACAAGAGCACTCCCAGCTAAGATATTTTTAGCTGATCCTGTATCAACTAAATAATCTACCTTATTTATAGTGTCATAAACCTGGTAGGAGGTCAAGTCGTCAATTTTACAAACCTTCTCGTTTTCCACAACATCGGCTGCAACATTCTTACTGATAAAACAGCGGTCGTTAACAGCGCTTATGACGGTTGGGTTTAACAAGATATTTGTTTTATTGCTCTCACTTTCCCTCACCTGGCCCATAACACTCATATCATTAGATAAATTAGATGTAAAGAAGATATACCTCTCATGCAGCGGGTTCACAGATTTAATAAAATTTGTACAGTTTATCTTACCATAACATTTCGAGACAGTTGTATCATTTAATATAATATTTTTATTAATTTAAATATTTTTATTTTGCGGACTACTACCATTTCTTAGCGGTGATACCTTAGGTTGATTTGGGTAAGGAACATGCAATCCTTTCACATTTGAAGTTAATGATTGTCCCTTTAACAAAATTTTTATTTATTGTATCCACTTTTTCGTAAAAACATTTTATAATTATGAATTTATATTTTCCATATTTTTAGCACTGGCTGTTTGTTCAATGTCTTGAGTTTTTGTCATTTTGTTATTATATTTCGTTTTGTTGTTATTATAATTATTAATTATTATATAATCATTATTATTTATTATATTTATTCATTATTATTATTATTATTATTATTATTATTATTATTATTTTTATTATTATTTTATTATTATTATTATTATTATTTATTATTATTTATTATTATTATATTATTGGTAGTAGTGTTAGTAGTAGTAGCTAGTAGTAGTAGTAGTATTTTGACTACTATTAATTAATTAATATTAAAATTTCGTATTTATTTATTTTTTTTTTTATATATTCATGTTTAATTTCACCAAGCATAAATTTTTCTGAGGTTATTTGAGGCACTGTTCCACTATTTAGTGAAGGTCATTTGATGATTTGAACTTTTAGGTAAAGGGACCTTCCTTTGACCTATTATTTCACGACTGTCGCTTTGTGTATGTTTTGCCGACAGATCGGTCATTTAGTTTCCGGAAGTTGTGCAGGCGTTCCATCTCGCCATTATGAAGTAATGGATATAAGGGGCATTCAATTCCTTCACAGCGATACGCTTTATATAAATAGCGTGAATGATAATAACAGAGGTTCTGAACGGCGTTATTAAAAGTATTCGAATATCCATTATTGTCTTCTGACCTTGACTGTCTAGACAGGCTTTTATCCCGTCTCAGGTTTCGTCTATCAGCTGCATGAAGTTGACCTTGAAGCAGCTGTTGAACAGTGTTCGCCTACTCAGACACCGTTTTCGTAAGTTGAGCCATCTGGCGCGAAAGCGGGTTGTCACTGAGCTGGGTGGCGTCATGTGTGCGCATTTGGTTTTGCGCGATGTTCTTCGAATAAGTGGCGTCTGTTTCTTGTCGGTCTGTGTGCGTTCGCACAGCGTTCACAGAACTCCAAGTTTGGTCATAATTTGGTTGTAGATATCTTCTGTCTTTCTGTACGAAATTCTTATACAGATCATCTGCGACTTTTACCATTCGATGTAAGTCATTTTCTTCTGCCAAAGAATACACGCTCATCTGGACGTTTGCAGGCATTTGTTCAAGAAACAAGTCGATGGCGAATTTAGGGTTATGCTCTACTAATACTTCGAAGCTCTTGTGTCCGAGTACTTCCTGTACACGCCTTAAGTATTCACTCGGAAGCTCGTCCGGTCGAATGCCTTGTTTAAAAACGTCTCGAATCCTGTTTCTTAATGCTGGGAGATAGGTTCGTTCTATGTCTTCCAAGAGCATCCGATAAGCATTATCTTGAAGGGGGAATTTTATTTTTGATACCAAAGTGGTTTGGTAATATTGGCGCTAATAAACGAACTCGTTCATGGGAATCGTCAATGTGATTCAATTTGAAAATCGCTGTTGTAGCACTGAGCCAATTAATTACATCATAGGCATCAAAGACGGGTAATTGATTTGAAGTTAATTGACTATAAGTCTTTAATGGTGACTTATACTCAGGACGCCTTGGTCTTCCTTCTTGGCGGCAATTTTGTGGCGTCATCTCAAGCTCGCTTTCGGCTGGAGAAACAGATGGTCCCTCTCCATTCCTAGAGGGTGGAGTTTGTTGGGGAGAGGGCGTCTTCCCCTTTCCCCTATTTCCTCTCAAGGAGCCTTTAGCTTGAGTCTTTTGAGTCAGTCGTTTTGTTGAGACCATTTTTGAGACTCTAAAATTACTGACTCTTTTTGTGGAGTCAATTGAGTCAAGCCAAGCACTCGAAACAATAAGCCTAAATTGGAACTTTGTTTGAAATTTTCAAAATATTCGAGGCGGTAACGGATTTTCTGTTGTTACTTGCACCGTTATAACAACGACTTTACTTATTATTTATAAGATTATATGATGTTTAATTTCTTCACGTTGTTATTGTTTGACTCACACAATTTTATTTATAGTCAATATCGCACTGATTTTAGCACTTAAGTACACAGAAATTAAAGTTTTTTTTTTTTTTTTATTTGTTTATTTTTTTTTATTAATTCGAATATTCAGCAATTTAGCACAATAATCTGACTCCAAATTAGGGGGCTTTTACTAGTCACGACTTGGGGGCGCTATAGAACTGTAGACTAAACTCGCCTCATTTAGTCATTCCAGTTAATTAATGAAAACTAATAAATCAACCGGTGGACAAAACAAACATAAAACGAGAATTTTACATGAGAGATATTTCGATGTGCGTGGGCTTTTATTAATCAATGGAACGATATTGACAAGATATGCTTTCAATTTTGGTAAATAATGGAATGGTAATGCACAATAAATCGTTATAAATTACTTTAAACACTCGTAATTATAACTTTAATAATATTGGGCACTGACACCTAATCTAAGATGACTTCCTTGCTCGAAGTCCTACCTAAGACTTTTCTCGAGCTTGCTTAGCTTCAGGCCTTGTTGGGGGCCTTCCGCCAATCAGGCTCTCTGTTTGGCATCTTCTCCCAATGGGGGAGAAGGGCCAAAATATTACGCAGTTACAATAAGTTTTGAAGTAGATTCACCAACGCTTTTAAAGGTGTATACAGGAGACTTGCAAATAAGCCTCGCACAGAGTTGTATACACTCTATGACATACATATATATGTCTTACAAAGACTCCCCCGCCCCCATACCTTAACTTCTGTCTATATATATATATATATATATATATATATATATATATATATATATATATTTATAATATATATATATATATATATATATATATACTATATATATAGACTTATATATATATTAATATAATATATTATAATAGCAATTCAGTAGGATCTTTCACCGAAAAGGTATATTTATTAAAAGTTTGTATTTTCCCACTTTAGAAGTTTTTTTTAACCAATAAAGGCATAAAGATTAAAGTTGCCAGTTTTTTTTTTAACCAATAAGCATACAGATTAAAGTTGGCCAGGAATAGTTTAAATCTATGTTTACCTAACAAACTTAACCTTACTTACTTACTTACTTACTTACTTACTTACTTACTTAACTTACTACTTATACTTACTTTACTTGCTGTTACTTAAAATATAAATTATGATATACAATTTTCTTGCACGTAAATGTAAATTTTGTTTTCCCTCTCCATCTTGAAACATTTTTTATCCTTTTTTTCTACAAAAAATTTACAAAGAGAAAGATTGTACCGAATGTCATAGTATATATATATATATATATATATAATATATATATTATTATAGTATATATATATATATATATATATAATATATATATATATATATTATATATATATTGTGCATGGCATTTCATTTCCCAAAACCCTGGTAACTTGTAAACAGAGGCTAAATTGCACATTAAAGGACCAGAAATTTAGAAATTTTCAAGGTAATAATAATAATAATAATAATAATAATAATAATAATAATAATAATAATTTAAATAATATAATAATAAAATAATAATAATAATAATAATAATAATGAATAATATAATAATAATAATAATAATAATATAATAATAATAATATAAGCAAAATCCGGAATTATTTTAAAAACTTTGAAAATATTTAGTTAACATTGAGTCGGATGAATAATCATAAGTAAGTGATATAATTGTTATTTTTTAAATAATAAAAACCTAGAATGATTTTAATAAAATACATGTTATGTTTTAGCAGAGAAGAAACTTATTTTGCTATGTTCATACTTAATACATGGCTAAATATATGATGTAAAGCAGTAAGTTCATAGAACAAACCGTTGGACCTAGCTCAGGTATAGAGAGTGCTAGGTCTTGCGTTTACTGATTTACTGATTTAAGTTATGTACGTAAAATTATGTTTTTAATAAAAATTTGTTATAAATTTTTAGTAAAAATATTTTAAAACTTGATACTTATAAAATTTATAAAAAAAAAGTATTAACAGTTATTAATAATAATAAATTCTTATGTTCATGGATGATCCTTATTATAGAAAGTGGGACACTTGAATAATTTAGTTATAATTCAAATGAGTAATATAAACATAAGTGCTTAATTAAAACATAAAATGTTTTTAATAAATTGTATGTTGCGTTCATACAAAAGTACCTATTTGGTAATTTTAAACAGTGTATATTTTAGTGAACCTAGTATGTGTGTGTATGTGTGTGTGTGCGCGCGCGTGTGTGTGTCTGTGTGAGAGTGAATGAATGCGGTGAAATACCTAACTGTTTAACATAAATAAATAATTAATAGTCACGAAAGTAAAATGACTTGGAAGTATAATTAATTAATAATAATAATAATAATAATAATAATAATAATAATAATAATAATAATAATAATAATAATAATAATAATAATAATAATAATAATAATAATAATAATAATATTACATTAATAATAATAAATAAAAAAAAAATAAAAAAATATAATAATGAATATATAAAATTAATAATATACAATTAATAATATATATAATAATAATAATAATAATAATAATTAATAATAATAATAATAATAATATAATAATAATAAAAATTAAAAATAATAAAACAATACAAATTATTTAAAAACTTTGAAAATATTTTAGTTAATAAGTGGAAAGAATAAATATAATGCAAATTACTAATTAAAAAAAAAACATAAAATATTTTTAATAAAATATTCTCATCACATAATAAAATGGATGTAATGTCAGTAAAGCGATAAAACAAAGCTATTATTCCCCTTCTGTTGAATATGCATTTGCTGCTATTGATTTTACGTTTTTAGCTGCTTTAGGGTCTCTAAAGTACATGTTTTTAATAAAATTTCTTTAAAATTTTAGTTAAAATACAAAATGTTTATAAACGAAATAAAATAAAATTTTATAAAAAAAGTATTAAAATAATTTTTTAAACAATAAATAAAATTAACAAAATTTAAATCAAAATAAATTAAAAAAATTTTATAAAATAAAAGTATTTAAAATAATATTTAAAATAATTTTTGGATATTTTTATTTAACAGCACGTAATCCAAAGATTGGATATTTATATAATTAAAAACAAAAAGTTGTTTAATAATTATAGTCTTACTTATTTACACGTCAAATATGACGTTAAAGTTAAAAATACATTAAGAAAACATATGAATTTTGAGAGATGTTAATGTTAAAATAAGTATAGACTGTGCCACACATTAAACAATCGAGTACATGTTTTAACTCGAGTACATTAGTTGTGCAACATTTAAACGTCAATACCTCTGTTGTGCTACATTTTGTTGCCTTTGTGTATGATTAAGAGAGTGTCGTTTAAATTCTCTGTGCTAAGTTCCATATATTTGTTTAATATATAATGCTGTTGTTAGAGCATAAGTCTATGTAATTAATAACTTTTAGGTTTTTAAAATTTCATTTTAAAGACCAAATCACGTTTTAGGGTTCAATCCATATCTCATATGGGTCCTTAGACTCCTTTAAGAACATTGAAACTGTGTTATTTGTGCTCTACATCACTGAAAACATATATAATCGTTCTAAGTGTATGTTTACTAACTCAATGCCTCACTGGATCCATACCTGTGCATGTACCGCTACATACAATCACTCATTTGCTACGACTTTTTTAATAAAATTTCTTAAAATTTTAGTAAAAACAAAAATGTTTATAAACAAAATAAATAAAATTTTATAAATAAAAAGTATTATTGCAATCACTCAATTGCTTAAATACAAGTCTTCCGTCCGTTTTCCTTTTGTTCGCTGCTCCTCATTCTTTCTTCCATTCTGTTTGTGTTACAGATTGTCTTTCTATATATCTTAAATTCTTTTTCATTATTTTTTATTGTTATAACTTCCTAAATAGATTTCTAATTTTTAATGTTATTGCTCAGCTTTTCCTGGTTTTGGAGTGTAATTACACGACCTCAGTACTCAACTCATCAATTGTGAATGAGTCGCTTATAGGGCTTCGTCCCCGAACGCTCCTCTGGATACCGATCCTTCATCCCAGGACTAATTTTTATTTTAAGTAAAAGGTGTGTGTGTATGTGTGTGTATGTGTGTGAGTGTAAGTATGTGTATATGTATGTGTGTGTATGGATGGTAGAGATTTTACTCTCTCATTATATATATATATATATATATATATATATATATATATATATATATATATATTATATATATATATATATATATATATATATAATGTACTCTGTTGAATATCTTAAACACGTGTTTCGGAATACATATGCAAATAGATCGAAGTCTTCTTCATTCTCTCTCTCTCTCTCTCTCTCTCTCTCTCTCTCTCTCTCTCTCTCTCTCCTC
>JABUQX010003461.1:10000-24902 GCA_015478945.1 Trachelipus rathkii | reverse complement strand
AAAATAATCGGCAAAAATTGACTATTTTTGACGATTGACGACTGACTGCTTGAGAAAAAAGATATAGCCATTTTGCCGATGACGATGATTAATCGTCCCATCCATAATATACTATAATATATATAATATATATATATATATATATGAGCGTAATATAGTACTATATAATATATATATACTATACTATATAGATATTATATGTACGGCCCGTCATATATAGTAATGGGATATGTACCCCTGACAGTTGCTTATAGATACGGAGGGCCTATATATACTATATAATAGGGAAGATAACGAAGCAAACGTCTATCGCCTGGCCACTCCTTGCATCGAACCGAGTGAGACAACGCAACCCAAAACGAAGGAAGAAGCCGAACGTGGATCGATGGCGGGGCATAACCTCGCCAAAAATAGTGCCGATTTGGTTGAGATTGGCTCGTGATAAAATCACAGCATACCTCTCGCCGAGGATTAAAGGTCGGATTAAAGATATATCAATTTGTAGATAAAATAAACGATATAATTCCAAATATTAAACGGCCTTTATAAGTACAAGATAAGGAAGGGTTTTGGTTGAATTGGATTGAGCAATGGGGCCAACAATTAAAGAAATGAGCAAAATGTGGGATAAAAAAAAAAAAACACACGACTTTGGTTTTTAAGCAAGCACAACTGTTAAAAAAATAAATATTGATTACTCTTCTTTTCACCTAATTTATAGCCCATAAATATAAAATTTTCCAGGTTTTCTTTACCGACACGTACCCAGTAAATATGGGAATGTTGCTACTTGCTTTATATAACTTTGATAAAGCTCCAAGGTAAGTTTAATTAACCCTTAAATGGATCCAGATCTCCGTTTCCTTTCGCTTTGGCCGTTCTCAGTAGTTTGTAATTGATAATAAGAAAATTTTTTTTCTAATTCTAGGTTAGGATTTATAGCATTCTATAATTATGTTATGTATATATCTTCCAAATATAAAGGTTTTTAATCATAATGAGAAATATAACAATACATGAGATTAGCTTAATTACAATGTACAAATAGTTAAATAATTAAAAATACTAGGTTTGGCGTCTTCGGCTGTATCTAAGTTTCCGTGGGTGTGCGGAGTGGGTATTGTGATCATGATCTATATATAAATTTTCCATGTTCTGATCTACGAGTGATGGATTGCCGTCTTGTATTCCCGCTCGTGTAGTAGTGGTGTGTATTGTGTTCCCACATGGAGCAACAATGCCCATCGCTCCACCGAAGCAGCGGCAGGACTGGCATAGTCGAGTATGTGTTTATCCTTAATGAAGAGATCAATGATCACCTTCTATGTAAAAACGCTAACGGATCTGACAGGATGTCTGGGTCCAGATTTCGCCATGCAGCCTCTAATTAAATTTTACAATGAAGAGCAGCTTTACCCTTGTGGATTACGACAACTTTGTTGAACGGGCATGGTATCGCTGAGTTCCGAGGGTTCAGTTGTAATAAAAATACATCATGGCGAATCGACACGCATGCTTGAATTACGGGAGTAGCCTGTCTCGTTCCTGTTCCTCATACCCCTACGCTGCTGGGCTGGTAAACTGTTGGTCGGATCCTCGTCAGAGATTCAGAGAATAGCGCGCAATAACTACTTCCACCATGTCATTACTCCGACTCTAGGGGTCTTAATGACCGTTACTGAGCTTCAATTTATTAGGCCATAGTTTCTGTTCTCAGAAAAACCAATGACATCACAACATCAGAGCGACCAGCATCTGGGCGTGGATAGCAATGGAATGGCCAGAAGGTACGTCCTCATCTTTCAAATGGTGCTGAGAGAAGCCGTCTTGTCGCATGACCTAAGACGTCGATTAGGAGGGACCCCTATGAAAACCAGAACGGTTTGGCGCAGAACTGGAGCTGGATATGCCGTCTGTCAAGTCCAATTCAGGGGTGTTTTTTTGAGAGGATGGAACACAGCAAAAAGAGAGGGGGGGTATCGAGGCAGCCCAGTATAGTCACTGTTTCTCCCTTGTGGAAATTGATTCAAGCCTCCGCAACCGAATATACGTGTCCAGAACAAATAAGTCCCAATGACAAAGTAGGATTTGAAGAATGAAACCAAATTTGCTTAGGAACCTACCCGAGTTAGTAATATATTATATATATATAAATATATATATAAAATGTAAAACGGAGTAGAGATTATAAGCATATGAGGAAAGCGATAGAAAATAAAATTATTGTGAGGTGTAAATCATCTGTGTTTAAGTGGTGATAACTACACTGGTAAGATATTTATAATAATAATGGGGAATAAGGGAGGAGGGTATCATAATAGTAGATAACGTATGAGAATATCCATAAGTATAATCCCCCAAGAATGACCAAGACATAGTTCTTAGAAATTTTTAAAAGGACAAACTATATATTACGACTGTTAGCTCTCGGGTAAGACACACGTCTTCCCATCTGTCAAGATTAGATAATACAATGATAAGACACCTTATTACAAAATTAAATAATATAAATTAAATAAATAGATAATTATACTATTTAATAAAAAATCGATTAAAGGATAGAATTGGTGTAAAAAAGTTCACGCATGAGACAAAATTTCACTTCAGTACGTATTAAGCTATTAGTATTTAAATTTGTTATTTTACATTTGATTTTAAGATCAGCCAAGATATACAAGGATTCACCCCCACAAAAGAGTCAGGGTCTCCTCCAGCTTGGGCCTAATCATACTACAAATTGTAATCACTGTATATGATGGTTTTCATGGGAGAAGAATGAGGCTTTATAGCCGAGTAAAGGGGATGATGACTGAAGATTGAGTCTAGGGTTCTAAATGATTTACCTTTATGTTCTGCAATACGTGTGGAAAAGTTCTATAGTCCTTTGCCTATGTAGGCGGCATCACAGTCACCACACTTATATTTGATAAATTATTGAAGAACACAGAGGAACAGGTAGTTTATCTTTGAACTCTAAAAATAAACTTCCAATTTACACTTTCACTGAGGAGACACCCTCCTTAACTTAAAGTTTGAACGTGAGAAAAGTTTGCACCTATTAAAAAAGTGAATCAATTTTTACGTAACGAATTTTCATAACTCATCTCTTTCCGATGAAAGAATACTTCATCTAATACAGGATATCCCTGGGAACAATCCATCGAGTAAGAGGTTTATTTTTAATTTTTGAAGAAAAGAAAAATTTACGGAATGTTTTATCAATCAAAAAATTCGTGGGAACAGAATTCTTTCATAAATCAACATTAGTCCGAATTCTAGTTCCATTTGGAGACAACTGACATAAGAGGATTGAAATCTTGTCATCCCCTATCAAAAAGTGTTGCTTGATTAAGTTAAGTTTTAAAGAAAATTCTGTACCTAAAGCAATTAAATTTTCAAGTATGTCAATCCCGAGTCAAAGCTCACGCGTTTGCCTGACAAAACGCTATGGTGTGGAAGTTTTGTTGTCGTCCTATATATACCTTTGATCATCAGAGAAAAGAGCCAGGGCAAGTTATCCCTTCTCAACAAGAAAACCGTGAATTTGATGATCGTCGGAGTTGGAGTTGATGTATTGGTAAAACATTCGTCAATATGATCATTAAACCTAAAAAGTAAGCACTCAACATACTTCGATTATATAAATCTACTATAATAATATATAACTTATAATAATATATCTATAGTTAAGTGATATATGATGTATATACGTATCTAAACTATAGTATATATATTATATATATATTATGATGAAGGCCATATATGTATATATATATAGTGTCATAAGACGATAATTATTATAAGTAGTATAATAGTATTATATTATATTAAAAGTAATATATTATACTCCATAGTATATATTACCATATGTAGTTAATAAATAAGTGATATAATATTAATAAAAAAGTATAATATAATTATATATATATTATAATATATATTAAATATATAAAGTTATAATAGAACTAAAAAAAGTTTTCGCGATACCCATTATTGATAAATGATTTTATCGGATAGCAGATAAAACGAAACCGTTATCGCGATAAATTAGGCGCGAAGTGTTAAGTTGTGAACAAATAATTATCGCTTTTGATTCCACCCGATTGTCGGTAAAGGATTTTTATCGGAAAAGAGGCGAGAAGATACCAAACCCTGTATTCGCGATATAATTATGTCGTGGCGCGAGATTGAGATTGGCATTTATTGTCCGCCATGGTATAAGCGGCGCTGAGTTCATTTAGTGTTATTTATTTAGGGTATGAGGTAATTAGTAAGGTATAGCGTTATATATATAGTATATGGTAGAGAAATTTGGTAGGGAGTGTTTGCACAATAAATATACGTTAGAAGAAGAATTAAAAGTCAAAAAAATATATAGTATGTAAATTCGAGCAGATTGGTGAAGATAGGTAATATAGAAGTAGTAGGAGTATAAGTTGATATATATTTAGTATAAAATAGAATATATATATATATCATAATTTTAGAAACAGAATTCCATCTTTAAGCATTTAAAGCCAATATAAATTCTATTTTTATTTTGTATTATCCACATTATTTATGGTTACTTTTTTTTATATTTTTTAATGTTTTTTTTCATTTAATTTGTGATTTGCTATATCTGAAATATTAATGAATTCTAGTAAATCTTATAAATATTTTTTTAAATATGGAATTAATTTCCTAATAAGAGGAAATGTTGAGCAATCTTAAAGAGATATTACTCCTTTTATATGTATAACAATAGATAATAATATTAATGTAATATAATTAATAAAATCAAAAATGTTTAAATAATTAATAATAATAATAATAGGAACAATAATAGGAATAAATATATAAAATAGTATAATAAATATAATAATAATAATATATAATTCAATAAATAGCATAATAATAATAAGAATTTATAATATATAAATAATAATAAATTAATAATAATTAATAATTATTAATAGAATAAGTAATAATAATTTATCTTTACAAATGCTTTCAATCTGATTATCTCAAGTTAATAATAACTCACTTTATGCACTTTTTCTTATTTGTCAAATTATTTATAAAGTTACAACAAAATCTACTATGAAAAATATAATATAATATTATTTTCTAATTATATATCCGTGAACTCGAAGTGCCTGAGACATGTAAAATGATATATATTGATTGTCCAAAATTATTAGTAAATGAATCAACCTATCTCTATATGATATTTTAACAATATCGTAAAGTGTTCGAAAATTTTTTCATTTACAACATACTGTATTGAAAGTTTTTCTGATAATAAATATTTTTTCACTCTATATATTATGCTGTCATATTATTTTAAATACTTCTCAAAATATTTGTTCGTTAATACTAGTTATGTTCATCACATTCTACTCATTATGGTTTGGCAAGAGCTTCCAATGTTCGTAATTAGGTTTCGAATGGTATCTTGTGGAAGCATACTTCCATGCAGATGCAAGAGTTTGATAGATTAGATTTATGATAGGTGGTGGTAGTAAATGCTGCTTTCTAGCTCTTTGCCTGATCATGTCACAGATAGGTTTTATGGGATTGAGGTCTGGACTGTATCCTAATTAATTGAGAGTTCTATTGTGTACATCATTCAAATATTCATAAACTATTCGAGCTGCGTTTTGACTGGCATTACCTGTATTAAAATGAATCCAACTCCAATTTAGGATGCAACTGGGATAACGTATGGGTCTTTGAATTAGGTAATGTAGTGTTCAGCATCTAGGCTACCACCATCAATGATGTAAAGCTCTGTACGTGCCGTCAAAGAAACTCCACTCCACACCATTGCTGATCCTCCTCCGTTTAATGTGCTGGGTAGGATGTTATACGCAGCATATTTTTCATATTTTTTTTCAATATATTTTAGGTCCCAGGACGTCGATCCGAGCTTTCTTAGAGACAAAATCTATACTCGTCCGTAAATAAGACTTTCTCCCAGTCATCAATGCGCCAGTTGACATGTTCCCTAGCAAATGCTTATCTGACTCCGCGATGTCCCACTGATTGTCGTGGGCCGGTTTCTCTCTCTCTCTCAAGAGTAATAATTGTGTTCAACAAGTCTTCGTCTAATGGTGTTCGTACATACTTGGGTCTCATGAACGTGGTTCAACTGTATTAGAACACTTCTTGGATTAGTAAAGCGGTTTGGAACTATCAGCAGCTTTATAAAACGGTTCTTCACTGTTGACGTTGAACTTAGTCTGCCACAGTCTTCTGGTACATAATCGTTTGTCTCCCAATAACGTCGAATCACTCTATAAATGGTTGAATATGTCATACCCAAAATTTTTCAGAGTTCACTGCATACCCTTCAAGCAACAAAGCTACAATGTGAAAATTTTCATCACCTTTTAAATCACAGCTATCACGATCCATTGCTATTGTACTTCTCAATATTCTCCGTGCAAGAATACCTCAAGTACACTTGCTTCATTTCCAAGTTTGAATGATGACGTATGTCATCTTCCATATTTGTGTTATTACGTATTTCTAAATCGATATACAATAATCCTTTAATTTGAAATACCTAAACTATATATTGAGTGTTTATGTCGTAAATTTTCTTCGAAATATTAGTATATATTAGTTTAATATATAAGTAATATAAAATACCCTTAAATATATATTATAACATAATAATTCCAATAGGTATGAGTATATTTAAACTTGAGATGTTGAGATATCAGGATCATTACTATTATGTTTGGTATAAAGAAATGTATAATATTATGATCAAGTGCGAGCGTGGCACCTCGATTCTCGGAGCAGATGCTGTTTCCAACAATCAGAGAGAAACACGTTCTTGTCATAAAACGGTATATAACTGCATATACCCTATAATATATATTTGTATAGAGGTCGTAAAGTACTGTAAAAGGTAAACTAAACAAAAAAAGTATAAATGAAAAAATATCTAAATTTAATATTTTCATGTATTTAAATATAGTGTAGATTTCATGGGGTACCGTACATATAATACAATTATAGGTTTTATATTATAGATATATATTAAATCACATCAATTGTAAAGAAAAAAGCTAAACCGATTAATTAATTTAACATAATTCAACGACTAATATACATATATTTATTATGTTTTTGCTCTAAATCTTGAACAAACATATCAAGATTTATAATTAAAATTAAAAAATATTGGACCTCCAAAAAACTCAATCATTAAAGATCCTCGAAAGAAGACGTGTCCAGAGCATTAAATGCATAGTTATTTGATTCAGAAGCAATCGTGGAGTGACTCATATGCACTTATTTATGCCTTTGTTAAAAAAAAAAAAAAAAAAAAAAAAATAAAAATATTTTATAATCCTATCTGAAAATGATCCTAATTACAAAATTTATGTTCATCATATCAATATCTAGTTGTTTAATTTTATATCAATAGAATATTATAGACCATTTTTCCAATAAATGGAATTTATTATTTTTGAAATTTATGAAGATCATAGCGACATCTTTTAAAGACGTGGAACTCATTTGACAATTAAGGGAATGAGTGATAAGGAACTTTGTGGTCGTTAAGCTCTCCTATTAGGAATAAAGGTTATCGAATCATATACATATCCAGTTGTGACATTGCATTTGATATTTGTTTATAGCGCCACCGGGCGGGGGGGGGGGGGGGAGCGGGGGGCGGGGGGGAGGGTGGTAAAATGAATGATTTGTTACGATTTTTTATTATAGAGGAGGCATTTAGAAAAATAAGACCGCTTAACCCCCCCCCCAAGAGATCAATTTAAGCTTCGATATCGAAATAATTATATTATATATACTTATCATATAATATTAAATATATCATTATATATATTTAACTTGCTATATTATAGGCCAAGTATTGCCCATACTATATATAATACTATAGGTAATATAATTGTTATATATAATTAGAAAATATCATTATATTTTATATTACATATAACAATATATGAGCCAACGCCCTTTCTTATAGGCCCTTCTATATACTGTCAATATAACGGCCAACTATATTCATATAATATAACAATAGTAAGTATAATATATATATGCCTATTATATTTATTTATATTATTTTCTCATAATAATATATAATAACTTTATATATATATTTTTATAATTATTATATATAATCGCTAAAACAGTATAGATTATGGAATTACTTATATTATTATATATATAATTATATTATATATATATAATAAATAATATAAATATATTATATATATATATATATATAGTATATTATTATATTATCAAGCGATGTTATGAATAATTGTTACATATTAACACATTTAAAGTTTTAAGCCTAACACTTAGACATCTCCCAATTATTGCATTAATTGTTCATTTTATTATAATATAGATCATATATTATAATATATATATATATATTATATTATATAATTAAAACATATATTAAACTATATATTATATATATTATATTTGAGGCAGACGTAGACGTGCTGAGGCGAGATGGGGATTGATTATATATTTGGAAGTTGTGTAACGAACGCAGCAAAGAAGAAGATTACAAACAATATTGCAAGAAAAAGTTTTAGATATATATATATATATTATATCTATATATATTTTAATAGTTTATATATATATAATATATATTATATTATATATAATATATATATATTATCTATATAAATTACATTAGAAATATATTATTTCAAACATTTATATTTATTGATATATATATATTATATCTTCTGAATTAATATATATAATTTATATAATAAATTATATAATAATATATATATAATAAAAATTATATATAATATTAATAATAATAATATAATAACATAATAATCTTCGAATTTGTTTCGTTTTCGTGAAAACTGAATCCAGAATGTTACTACACAAGTTTTGAGAGTTGACTTGCGGTTCACTTTAAAATACAAGCAAGTCGGTGATTTCGCGTTTGCTTTTGAGTTTTCCAAATTAGGTAAGGGGATTCATAAAATAAAAATGAAGGATAATGAAAGCTGACGTAAGTCACTTTACTTTTATTTAGGGTCTCCACCATTGCAGATTTACCATATATATAACCTTATTATATCCTAGAAGACAAAGAAGAGTAGATGAGAGAGAGAGAGAGAGAGAGAGCTAAATTGGAAGACGCCAACCTCATTCTCCGAATGAGTTCATTAACTTAAGATATAAAATTTTGTTGTAGTTTGATTACTCGGCTCCCCCTCCTCTCCTTTCCTTCTTAAGATAAGATATAAGATATTAATTATATATAAAAATAGATTATTATATGATTATTATAAATAAATGATAAAATAATTTGTTTGTTTAATAATATGAATCACTTGATAATAATAGAGACTAGGTATTTAATAATATATTAATTGAGATATAATATATATAATATTATTATATAAATCATAATTGTAAATAATTATTATTGTGCTATATTCAACAATAATAATTAAATATATAATAAATATGAATAATAGTATAAAATTAAATAAGTAAAAAGAAAATAGAATCATAATATAATTAATAATAATAAAGTTAATATGTAAAGTTATAAAATTAATACATATTATCAATATTCAGTTTATGAACAACTATTCAGAAATTATTTAGTTCATGGAATTTAAGAAATACTGTGTATCAATAAATTATAAGTATTATATAACATATACTATAATATATTAATATAGGTATATAAAATATATAAGTAGATGAATAGTATAATGATATTATAATGATAAAAAATCTGTAAATAAATATATATAGATATAATAAAATAGTAATAATATATATAAATAATTATATAGGATATATATATATATATATTAGAATAAATAAGTATATAATATTAAATAATATAATATAATAAATAATTAGTATATATATAATATAATAATATATAAGGTTTCTTACTTACGTAAGCCAATATCGGAATATTATTATATAGGGAATAAATTAGTTATCCTAATACATATCCTGCCAGACTGAAAGACTAGTTTATTGCAAGCATAATGTATAAAATAAATATCTTCTTAATCTAGATTTGTGAAAATTGCTTTATTCGGTAGTAGTAAATATATAATTAATTATATTTATTGTAATTAATATTGAATTAATTATTATAAATAAATAATTAGTATATTTAATTATATTAAATGATAAGTAATAAATTAATTATTAAATTATTTAGTAGTAAGTAGTAGTAAGGTCAATCTGATGTAGTTGTTATAAGTAGTAGTTAGTAGTAGTTAAGTAGTTTAGTAGATAGTAAGTAAGTATATACAGCAGTAAGTAAAGATGAATTTTATAATATAAGAAGTGAAGGAGCGCCGGGCGTAAAGCGTATTCTCTCAAATCCCGTTATGGAATAATATAGAAGAATATGAAATTAGAAGCAAGTGTTACCGATTTTTTGTATAAATCGTAATTAATTAAATGAAATTTAATAAGAAAGAATTTTAATGAGCTTTCATAATTATATAATGTGTATTTTTATCAAAAGGATAGAATATTAAAAATAATTAATAAAAAAATAATATATTAAAGAATAAGAAGTCAGTGAACAAATTTTAGTAGCAGTAGAAAGAACAGAAATAATAACAATTATTGTATACAGTAATGAGAATATCAGCTAAATCAGAATGAAATAAACAAGCATGCAAAGTGGAAGTAGTAAGTACTTCAGCCACTAACTACTGACTATCAATATTACTACTACGAATAAATAATACTACTACTAACTACTACATGACAATTGTGTATATATGTAATTTTTTAAAAGAATAGATAATAATATATTAATAATAAATAATATAAATAATAATAAATTATATATATTAATATTAATAATAATTTAATATATTCCTAAATTATGGGATGTTATAGCATAGATAATGGAATGACAAGTAGACAGAATTAAATATACTCTAGTGAATAGAAAATATACATAAAATTATATAGCTTACCGTCAGTCCATACTTAGGTTAATTATAGTTAAGAAAATATAGAGATAGTGTACTTAAATAATTTTCAAAAAAAATGCTTCTTAAAATATAATATATTTTTCCTCTTTTTTATAGTATTATTAATGGGTATTTAATGACATATTTGTCTCTAGTATAGATTGCCATTAAATTAAATGGTTAGGGTTGAGTTATTTTTCAAAATATTGCAATTTACATTAAGAAATTAGGATATATTTTGTTCCTCTAGGTGTACAGTCCAACGACAATTTCAGGCTCGGATCTTGAAACTGACACCGTCCTATATAACCACACCTAATTATATTATACTTATATAGTAATAATTACTATATATTATATAATATATATTAAAATATATATTATGTATATATATATATATTATAAAATATAATATATATATATATATTATATATATATTATATAGTTATATATATACTATTAAATTTAATATTAATATTAATATTATATTATATATATTATATTGTAAAGAAAATTACGATCTAATTTTCATGAGCTTAATGTCATTTTGAAAATATAGATAATAGTATAATAATATAAGTAATATAATATATATTATTATTAGTAGATATAATAATAATTTGTATATATAATGAGACATAGGAATATAATATTAAATGTATATTCTCTGTTGCTTCATAAGTCTGAAGGAGAAATAGAGAAAATAAATCTTTAACTGAAGATTAAAAATAGAATTTATTAAACAAAAAATTTGCAAAAAATAATGTCGTTGCACAATTATAAAATATAATAATTAAAATTAATTAATAAAATATTATTCTGTAATATTTAAATATAGCTAGAAATCATCACACTATAATAATATTTATCAAACTTCGTAGTCTTTTGTCTAAATGGTCTTAATGAAAATAGATTGATATAGTAAGAAGGAAGCAAAACATTTTGTGTATTATACAAAAGGTAACTAAAATTTGGAGTATAATTAAAATTAGCGAGGGGGATGTTAATTTAATTTTACATATAAAAATCAATTTATTAATGGCCAATATAATGCCCTATAAGTCATTAGTTACTAATAGGAGTATGACAGTATATATGTGAGTAGCGTATAAGGTAAGGTTATAAGTGTTACGATTTTAGTGTTTTAAGGAATAGGTAAGGTAGGTTGGAAGGTTAGGTCATAGGTTAATAGATTTAAAGGTTATCTTAAGGTTAGATAATGTTATAAAGGTAAAGATAATGGCTTAAAGTGATAAAGAGAAAGAATAAATAAGGAATTATAATTAGTTAATGAGGATATTAGTGTAATGGTTAAAAAGGTATTATTAATGGTAATATGTAAATAAATGTATGTATGTAGGTAAGAGTTAATAAGTGATAAGTAATATAGTTATTAGAGGATTAAAGGCTTAGTTAAGTGCAACTTATACTTTAACCGTTAGTAAACTCTACATTTCACCAATTTTAAAAAAATTATTAAATTTTGTTTCTAATATTTTTAATCGCGATCGATATAATATTAGGAACTGATCTTCATATTAACACTAATAATGTTATAACCCTATCAAAATAGAAATATCTTTTAGATAATGAATTAATTAATATATTAATAATAATATTTTCCTAATTACATATTATACTATATATTGATAATAAGATTTAAAATTATTAAGTAACTATAATATAAATAATTTAATTATAAGAGATAACAATGTAAAGAAAACAATTACTTTGAAGGGATTAAATGAATGAGAATAATAATAGATGAAATTTAAGTAAGTAATATAATAATGGATCTTTTAGAAAATACTTATTCCAATTGTTAAAATTGTTTGAAATAAAAAGAATGTCACTGTACCTTCTTTTATATAAATATCATATTCCTCATTTAAGCAATTTATCCGAAATCCTGCCCAGCTCCTTCACCCCTATTTCTCTCCCCCTCCTCCTCTCCTTGTCCAACTGATGAGAGGTTTTAGTAGTTTTTATATTTATTTTTAGATTTTTTTCGTACTGTTACTACTTTATGTGATCTATATTTATTAACTGTTGTGGCAATAAAGCTAGAATTTGGAAACGATTTGGGTACGGTTAATAATAGCAATTTGAATATGTAACAACAATGTTGAAAAGTTAAAAATATGAGAGATACAAAATGTCAGGAAGTTATATAGATAGTAGAGAGTAGTATGATATTTATGATAGTGAGATGGATGATGATAGATAATGATAGTTAGAAGATATATAGAGTAAGTAATAGTAGCAAATAGATATAGATATATATATATAGATAGGATAGATGAATATTATAATATATATATAAGAATATATATATATCACACAGACAGGCACCCCTAAAATCGGAAATGTGGCCTAAGACGGACATAATAATATAATACATGTAATATACGTAATAAGAAAGTATAAGAGATATATATAGATAATATAATATAGTATATAAGATATATAATAAAGATTACACATATATTATTTTATGAATTAGTATATATATATATTTATAGTAATGTCCGACTAGATAATATTATATTCGAGATGATTTGTTAAGATCTGTAGATACACAATTGGAATTCTAAATAGACACTATCAGTAGAATTGATGAATATATATTATTTGCATTCTTCATATATAGAAATCCGTTTCACTTATGAGCGTAATTTCATAATTATGAGAGACCATCGGTCGAACATTATTAAGCTGTCGTAAATAGTATGTGGTGGTGTAGAGGTGGTATGGAGGTAGAGGTGGAGTGGTGTATTGTGTGTGTAATTTTTCTATTAGGCTGGAGTGACGGCAATACCACCTGAGATTGCAACTCTTTTGGAGAAACTTAATTAGAGAATAGATTATGAGTAGTCGTAGAATATTCATAAAAATATAGACTAATCTATATACTTTTTTAAAAATAAATTATTTATGTAATTTTATATTTTACTTTTTCATAACAATAGGTATGTTCATAATAGGGGTTGCGGAATGCGCGTCTCCTGCACGCACCACACCGCAACCCACCCCGCTCACACGCACCAACTCTGATATTCTGAGTGCAGTACCTACGGGTCCGCAACGGGGATCCCTATATTCACAATGTTAAGAATAAACATGTGACAAATTTGTATTTTTAAAGTAAGACTAAACAGGAATGTTTGTCAGTGTGTGTGTGCGTGTGTAGGTGTAGGTGTGTGTGGTGTGTGTGTGTGTGTGTGTGTGTATTGATGTGGAGGTTGTGTGTGTAGGTGTGTGTGCTGTATTACCGTATACGTTCAAGACAGTGACGATTGCAATTGTTTACACTCATTGCATTCCAAATGGTAGAAATTTGATTAAATATTTGTACCTTTCATTTTGGATCTAAAAATACAAATACAAATACAAAAAAAAAAATTATTGTTTTTTTTATTTAAATATTTAAAAGTTCAAATAATTTCTGGCAACCTTTTTTTTTTGTCAAATTAGGAATGATTAGAAAAATTATAAAACACAAAACGTTTACTTAGACAATTTTAAAAAAGAGTATTAAAGCATATTAGTGTTACACTTTCGAGTTTATTTATATCATTACATACATAATTCTTGAATGCTACACATTAACACTTTAGCACCCCATGTTTGACACTATTTATAACTCAAACTTCTTGCTAGATGCTTCTGGAAAGTTGGTCTGCGATAATAGTCTTCTCTTTACGGCTGCAATGTATGTATTTGATAAGACATAAAAGTGACCTTGTCACAGTGTCCGTTTATTGCTGTGTTTAATATTTTAATTCTTAACTCTCTTAATCAACGTTTGGGCTAAACAAGTGTTTGTGCATGGTATTTTGTTTTCTTTTGTGAATGTTTTTAACCAAATTATTATACTTTATTCATCTACATTAGTTATACTTCATTAGTAGTAAGGGAGTACATACCAGTCCAGC
>JABUQX010003460.1:20000-32597 GCA_015478945.1 Trachelipus rathkii | reverse complement strand
TGACTTGATCCACTTTTTCTTAGCTTTTACTGACTTGATCCACTTTTTCTTAGCTTTTACTGACTTGATCCACTTTGTCTTAGCTTTTACTGACTTGATCCACTTTGTCTTAGCTTTTACTGACTTGATCCACTTTGTCTTAGCTTTTACTGACTTGATCCACTTTGTCTTAGCTTTTACTGACTTGATCCACTTTTTCTTAGCTTTTACTGACTTGATCCACTTTTTCTTAGCTTTTACTGACTTGATCCACTTTGTCTTAGCTTTTACTGACTTGATCCACTTTTTCTTAGCTTTTACTGACTTGATCCACTTTTTCTTAGCTTTTACTGACTTGATCCACTTTTTCTTAGCTTTTACTGACTTGATCCACTTTTTCTTAGCTTTTACTGACTTGATCCACTTTTTCTTAGCTTTTACTGACTTGATCCACTTTTTCTTAGCTTTTACTGACTTGATCCACTTTTTCTTAGCTTTTACTGACTTGATCCACTTTTTCTTAGCTTTTACTGACTTGATCCACTTTTTCTTAGCTTTTACTGACTTGATCCACTTTTTCTTAGCTTTTACTGACTTGATCCACTTTTTCTTAGCTTTTACTGACTTGATCCACTTTTTCTTAGCTTTTACTGACTTGATCCACTTTTTCTTAGCTTTTACTGACTTGATCCACTTTTTCTTAGCTTTTACTGACTTGATCCACTTTTTCTTAGCTTTTACTGACTTGATCCACTTTTTCTTAGCTTTTACTGACTTGATCCACTTTTTCTTAGCTTTTACTGACTTGATCCACTTTTTCTTAGCTTTTACTGACTTGATCCACTTTTTCTTAGCTTTTACTGACTCGATCCACTTTTTCTTAGCTTTTACTGACTTGATCCACTTTTTCTTAGCTTTTACTGACTTGATCCACTTTTTCTTAGCTTTTACTGACTTGATCCACTTTTTCTTAGCTTTTACTGACTTGATCCACTTTTTCTTAGCTTTTACTGACTTGATCCACTTTTTCTTAGCTTTTACTGACTTGATCCACTTTTTCTTAGCTTTTACTGACTTGATCCACTTTTTCTTAGCTTTTACTGACTTGATCCACTTTTTCTTAGCTTTTACTGACTTGATCCACTTTTTCTTAGCTTTTACTGACTTGATCCACTTTTTCTTAGCTTTTACTGACTTGATCCACTTTTTCTTAGCTTTTACTGACTTGATCCACTTTTTCTTAGCTTTTACTGACTTGATCCACTTTTTCTTAGGTCTCCCAGCCGGTCGCTTCCCATCAACACACACCATTATATAATCACTTAACCATTCGACTACCATCTATCCTTTCCAAATGACCAACCACTAAAAACACTTATTTATTCTATCATTTACTCCTTTCTTTACACCACACAACTTTCTAATGCATTCATTCTCCATTTTATCAATTCTTCTGACACCTAACATAATAGTAATATATTATTATTATTATTATTATTATTATTATTATTATTATTATTATTATTATTATTATTATTATTATTATTATTATTATTATTATTATTATTATATTAATAATAATAATAATAATAATAATAATAATAATAATAATAATAATAATAATAATAATAATAATAATAATAATAATAATAATAATAATAATAATTAATAATAATAATAATAATAATAATAATAATAATAATAATAATAATAAATAATAATAATAATAATAATAATAATAATAATAATAATAATAATAATAATAATAATAATAATAATAATAATAATAATAATAATAATAATAATAATAATAATAATAATAAATAATAATAATAATAATAATAAATAATAATAATAATAATAATAAAATAATAATAATTAATAATAATAATAAAAATAATAATAATAATAATAATAATAATAATAAATAATAATAAATAATAATAAATAATAATAAATAATAATAATAATAATAATAATAATAATAATAATAATAATTAAATATAATAAATAATAATTAAATAATAATAAATAATAATAATAATAATAATAATAATAATAATAATAATAATAATAATAATAATAATTTATATTGTCTTCAACATTCTTAAATATTCTATGAAGGCAGGAACAATCAATTGACAAATAGTTATATTTTTTTTTTAAAGAATGTAATTGGTTTTGATAAATAATTATTTAGCCATGTTTCTTTTAATTTGAAGCCCAAAATTATCAGCCGTAGAATTGCATAATCTATTAAATTAAATATTTCAACCAGTTGAATTGTAAGTCTTATCAGTTTTGGCCTGTTCTACTACACGAGCTCTTAAAACGTAGGGTTAGAAGGCTTCTCGCTACTGCCGTCTGAATAGGTCAATGAGTGGTTTATATATAGAAGAGGCCTTAAAGTTTGTTTTAAGAAAACATTATCGCCCCCTTTACATTTTTCCTTTTCTTTCATTCTCATATTTGGGGCTTTTTTATAGGGACTTAAAATTCTTCACTTTCATTGTTTTACTTTGCTTAGAAAAATCTCATTATCTTTATCATCATCATGTTCTTCTTTTGAATCATCTCAAGTATTACTACTAATATTTTCCAATATTGGGTACTGGATGTTAATGACTTAATGAATGAATGCTAAATTTATAGGAAATGATAAAAGATTGTTTAAAATTAAGATAGACAGGAAAGCATATTTTGGTGGAATAATAATACTTAAGGACTAAGGAGGGAATGAGAATCTGAATCAGAAGAAAGCAGTAAAATATTCCCTATGTAAGTTTTTTTTTGGTTCAGATATTAAACAAATTGAAAAGCAAAATACATTGGAAACATTTTAATTTAAGCATAATGTAATAAAAGTTAGTTCATAATTTATGCATATTTTAAATAAATGTATATAAATTGCTTTAGAATAATAAAAGTATTGCGAAGAGAGATTGACTATATTAGAAGAAAAAATTAAGGCACTATATTAGGTATTTGTTTTATACTTTTAAATATAGGTAGTGACTATTCTAAATATGATAGGACCCCCCCCCCTCATTTTGCGGGTATAGCCAACATCAATTTCAATCCACTAAATTCATAGAAAATCCCAAGGTTTGGCAAGATTCTTCCATTGTCTCTGAGAGCGTTTCACATTTTAGCTCAAGTGGTCTCATTGTTCTCTATCACATTTAAATATGGGGATTTCACGGCAAGTTTACCGCACGAGTGCATAGTCGGGCACCAATTATTGGTGCTTATTACATGTAATATAGTTGAAACGGTAGATTGTGCACA
Organism: Trachelipus rathkii; assembly: GCA_015478945.1. NCBI lineage: Eukaryota > Metazoa > Arthropoda > Malacostraca > Isopoda > Trachelipodidae > Trachelipus > Trachelipus rathkii. The sequence goes on along the minus strand of JABUQX010003460.1, from coordinate 29,330 downwards.
AGGTATTTTATCATCACTTGTAACTTTTCCGTTTTATCTTTTTATCATTTATCTGTGATAGATATTATCAGCATTTAACAAATATAAGAAAACACACTGAAATTTAACATTGGGATACTTTACCATACTGTCCAAAAGTACATCTTAATTGTTTTTATAAATTTGTATCATAATATAACGAAGACAAAATAAGTGATTGATTCTATGAGAATAATTTTTAAAAGTAAAATATATTGTAGAACCTAGTCCTTCCTAGATTAAAGATAATTTTCAAAATTATTAATCCATCGACTTGATTATACTAAAGTATAAATCTGCAGAATAGTCTCTCAAAATATAGAACCTAGTTATTAAACTTAAACAAGCTAAATATGAAGAACGTTTTTGTAAAATCAGATTTAATTCTTGATATTCAAGAGTGAAATGTTTCTGCGACCTCATACACAATTCGTCCTTCTAAAGAATATTTCTTGTAGATCTTACATTTAATTTCTTTGCTATTAAGGTTTATAGCATATTAAATCTTAACTACATTGCCGGTATGTTTTATGAATTCTCACTTAGATTTCATTACCACCAAGATTTCTTACAACTCAAACTCCAATTTATCAAGTCTACTTTGCTGATTTAGTTTAGTCTGTGCGAAAAAGAGAGCTTCTGAATGCTAATAGTGCCAATCGCTAATAAAAGAATGTCTTTGAAAATTGTCGTATTTATATTGTGTTCTTTCTGAAAATGCTTCACATAAGGCAACACATGGTCATTTAGAGATCGGATATAGCAATTTCCTTCATGTGATGTAGTGACCAACTAAAGTCTAATTCATTGAAGGTAAAATTTCCATAAACAAAATCGATTCCCACAATTTAAGCAATGTTTAGCACAATCTTGGGGTAAGTCATATTATTTCTGCAACGTGCTCTTCAACTCCCATCATTAGAATGTGGTTAGAATCGAGAACCATCAGAGCATATCTTACTTGTCCAGTTACCATTTTAATCGAGATTTGTGATTAGTTGTTTTCATGGATCTCCTCCGAGAAACCATCTCACATTTTTGGAATGTTGATCCCTTCAAAATTTCATTCAGAAGTCAGTTGATAAAGAACTGGTTCGATTGTTTGCAACATTCCTTACCCGATTTGAAAGTGTTTTGCCACGAAATGCGTTACAAATTGCGGTTGTCCCTATGTCTTAGTTCAGCACTTAACATTGATGATTTGTGATTGACTACATGCTACTAATTAATGATTGACTGCATTGTTTGCAACTGATCGAAGCTTGTAAAATAGCCCATTCGACACTACAGCAATTCTGCTACTCCTATAGGCTGTTTCTTTTTTGTTTGTAATATAGTTCTTGCTTGGTTTGAATTAGGGGTGTACCGGAACTGAAATTTTTGGTTCCGGCGGAGCCGCGGAATCACAAAAAATTCCTGCCGGAACCGGAATTTCTAATGAACTTTCCTTTAACTATAAAGAAATGTAAAAAAAATAATTCTATATAACTTTCAATATAAAATCTATATATATATATATATTATATATATATATTATATTATATATAATATTAATATATATATATATATATATATATATAATATATATATATATATATATATATATATACAGTTATATATAATATATATATATATATATATATATTATATATAATATATTATATATATATATATATATATATTATATTAATATATATATATATAATATTATAATAATTATATATATATATCATATATATATATATATATATATAATATATATGATAAAGATTTTATTCATTAATTGATTACAGATTTGTACATATAAAACCTCACAAAATTGTTTAAAAAAAAGCCATCATTCGTAAAAGATTTTTTTTATTATTAATTTAATGTTACAAAATCTTTAATAGAGTGTAAAATATGCCACAAAAAAAAATAAAACTAGGTAGTTCACAAAAAACATTTAATACAACGCAACTTATAACCATATGGAAAATCATCACCGAAGAGAATATCTGGAAGTCAAAATTTGGGTAGTAAAAGGGAGAATCCTGTATTTTCTAGAACACTGGACACTCCAAAATAGCGAAAGATGCGAAGCCGCTGAAACAAGTGAGTTTGAGAAATCTTCCCCCCCAAATTTAGCCATATCAATGACCCCAATCACAAGGCAATTTTTCAGAAAATAATAAATTTATTGCAATGAGTAACCACGCCATTCACAATTACTGAAGAGCAGGGTCATAGAACTTGTTGCTCATCTTCAACCAAAATATCTCATTTCTAGAGAAATTTTTTTTTTTGTAGAGAGATGATGTTACCAACTTCAAACAGTAAATTGAGATCAGCGTATTCGAGAAGTTATTCTAAGGCTGATCAGATATCATACTACAGATATTATGGATAAGCTAAATATTCAAATTGAGTCATTTATTTCTTAAACTACTCACTGGCTTACGAACCAGTTTGAAAAATTGGGGCACTATGAATTTCCCATTGCAATATATATATATATATATATTATATATATATATATATATATATATATATATATATATATATATATTATATATATATATACTATATATATATATATATATATATATATATATATATATATATATTATATATAGGCTATATATATATATATATATATATATATATTATATATTATATATATATAGTCTATATATATATATATATATTATTTATATTTATATATATATATATATATTTAATTTTGGATTTTAAATTTGAATTTGATGAGTATCTTATTATCCTATATTTTGAGATATTTGAGTAAACTTTATTTCAATAATACTGTAGGTATGTAATACACTGTGTATGAATACTACACAAGGCTACCATTATATTTTGTTAAAAGGTGGGCTATGGGTTATGTAAAATAAATTCCTTCCAGAAAATTTTTTAATTATCAAGTACATTAGTAATTCCGGTTCCGGCGGGAACCGGAACCGGAAAAAAATGTCAAATTCCGGCCGGAATTCCGGTACACCTCTAGTTTGAATGTGTTTTCTTATCAATATGTGCTACACATGGCAGCTTCCACCATTCGCCTGTGAGTGTCCAGTAATCGTCAATTGCTACTTTTGTCGACAATCAGTGTTTTACTGCATTGTATGCAACTTCTGAAAGTCTTGCTAGAAAATCCATTTGTCACTAGTAGAATTCTGCTACATCTTGTATACCGTGTCTTTTTGTTCCCCAAATCCATGACCCCCTTATTTTCCCACCCATCCACATCCTTCGTTAGACCCATGACCCCCTTATTTTCCTACCCATCCACATCCTTCGTTAGACCCATATGCAAATAACCTACGTAACAATACACACTTGCCACATTACTACACTACTTGTCAATGCTAACCACATATCAGATGATGCAGTTCTTTGATGGTTTGTTTTATTACTGGAGTGAGCTCTGCCTAAGTATTTTGTAACCAAGTGCAGCAATTCCATAGTACAGAGGGGTGATTTTTTTTTTTTTAAAGATTTTCCCAACAAATATATAGAGATTTTTAAACAAAGGTTTACGCGTATTTAAAGATTGGGAAAAAAAATTTAAATCGTGTTTTTAACTCTTGAATTTTACGTTCCAGTTAGCAGTATTAGCAAAACATCACAACGTTCCTTTTTATGTTTGTGCACCAACGACATCAATAGATTTCTCTTTGAAAGACGGAAGTGCTATACCAATTGAAGAGAGGCCTGAGGATGAATTAAGTCATATAGGAAAACAAAGAATTGCAGCTCCAGGTAATTATAATTTGCCTTACCACATAGATTATATACTTTTTAAAAAATTGTTTTTACTCTTTAATATATTTAATATATATATTATATATATATAATATATATATATATATATATTATATATAATATATATATATATATATATATATTTATATATATATATATATATTATTATAATATATATAATTATATATATATATAATATATATATATATATTATACCGTGTATAATACTATATATATATATATATATGATATATATATATATATATATTATATATATATATATATATATATATATATATATAATATATATATATATATAATATATAATATATATATATATATATAATTTTACCACCACCACCACCATGACTGGGGGTAAGGTGCATGACATGCATCGGAAAGGAAAAGTATTAGAAGAATATGACACAAGGTCGAAAAGGAGGCCCAGCCTTACCGCCCCACTCTATACCTATTAGTGAGAACTCGTCGCAGTAAAAAATCCACCCTAGGCTTCACCGGCACCGCGACGGACCCTCACTATGCATATCGTCAGTGTAGGGTTCATTCCTTGGCCCAGTGGCCACAACCATAGCCCCTCACAAAACTCAGCCATTCACTCCTATTACGCGCCTTTATTCTCGCCTCTGCCAAACACACATTTCTCTTTCTCCAGACATTCCTTTTACTGACTCAATCCACTTTTCTTCGGTCTCCCAGCCGTCGTCGATTCCCAACACACTCACCAACATACATCTGTATAACCAACCGACTATCATTAATATCCTTTCCAACATGACCAAACCATCTCAAACCGTACTTTCATTTATTCTCTCATTTACCCCTTCTTCACACCACACAACTCTCTAAATACGTTCATTCCTCATTTATCAATTCTTCTCACATCTAACCACTCCCTAAGATTTCCATCTGAACACATTGAACTTTAGATCTTACTTCTTATTTCCAGACCATAGTCTCACTACTATACATAACACAGATTAACCAACATACCCTCATGTAAGACCCTAGCGCACTCAGGGACTTATCCTTTCACATCCACCAACCGTTTAATTGCACCAGCCACCTTCTGCCATTCACAACCTTTCCTTACTACACTCTGCTTCATCCGTTTCCTTTTCATCCAATTATATATTCCTTAAAATTTTAAACTCAGACACTTGCTCCAGCTGCTCACCATCTAACACAACTTCACACCGAGGACTGTCCTCAACGTCAACCATAACCTTACTCTTATCTTATGTTTGCTTTCAAACCTCTCCTTTAACACACCCTGGCCAAATCTCTCTACCGATCCTCTCAAACTCTCTTCAGATTCACCACACAAAACCAAATATCCGCATATAATATAGGGTAGGGCACCCTCCACTCACTTCCATTCTCCATTCATCTAACACCATTTCCTGCCACCCCCTTCTCTAATTCTTTCATAACTTGCATCCAATATACAAATTGAAATAACCAAGGAACATAACACATCCCTGCCTCACTCCGCTATTAATATTAAACCAATCACTTTGAACACCATTTATTCTTTCACACGCTTCACTATCGTCATACATAAACTTTTGATTCCTTTCAGAAGCCTACCACCACCAACACCATACATCACTAACACCTGCCATTGAGAACTTCTTAATTATATATATATATATATATATATATATATATATATATATATATTATATATATATATATATATATATATATATTATATATATATATATATATATATATATATTATATATATATCAGGGATGACTTATAACTTATCGACTTCCACTACACCTTACATATTCATTCTACTGAAAACTTGTCAGATTAACAAGTGGAGTCTTTCTAGAAGTATCTGGCATGTTGCCGTATCCCTATTGTGAGCTCTTAGTTCTGTAAGCCAAAATTTGGATAATCGAATCAGTAAATTTATTAAATAAAATAGGAATATACTATATAAAGTTCTACGGGTCTTCTAAGTTTAAAAATCAGAAAATAATGTTGCTTGAGCGAAAAAAGGTAGAATTTTGCTCGAGTTTGCAAGTCGATATTGTTGATCGAGTTAGACCATTTGTGTTTGTCCCAATTTTAGCACGAATATCGTGCATAAACGAACGCGATTTCTCATAAAAGTCACCTTTGTCTACAAACAATTGGAATCAGCTGTTGTGATGGAGCACGTGGTTTTGGAATGAACAGAAATAAAAAAAAATAACATGGTTCATATTACAAATAACTGATCAACTATTGTGATGGAGTTTATCATTTGGAAGAAATTAGACTTAAAGCTAATTTTATTGAATGAAGCATTCATCAATTCAAACTGGCTACAACGCCGCCATCTTGTTTTACATTTTTTCGTAAGAACTTGCTAAATTCGGCAAGCACGGGAAATAGCAACTTTACAGAATTACGGAAATTCCTTACATTTGATGAGCATTTTTCACGATTTTGCGCCGTTTGACAAAAACGAACGCAAACTCTAGCATTTGTTACGTTTCGTAAGCACAAATGCAAAAACGAAAACGGCTTTAATAACATGATATTTCGGAGCATGTATAAAAACCCGCGTATCTTTCTCTCTCTCTTCCGTCTCCACCTTTCACGCTTAATGCTTAAAAAAAAAAAAATGATAAAAACTTGTATTTTAATTTAAAGAAAAGAAATACATATTTGTGAACTGTGATAAACCTTTCTTGTGTTAACTTTAAGAAACTTTGTACTATTAGTCTATCAATTATTATAATTAGTGAAAGGAAACTCATTTAAGCCGTTTTCCATTGATTGTTTACAAATATTTTTGATCAGCTGTTCTGATGGAGTTAGCACGAATTTCGGGCATAATCGAACGATTGTTTACAAATATTTTTGATCAGCTGTTCTGATGGAGTTAGCACGAATTTCGGGCATAATTGAAAACAAAAATAACAAATGGTTTTTATTACAAATAATTGATCAACTATTGTGATGGAGTTTATCGATTTGTAAGAAATTAGGTTTTAAGCTAATTTCATGAATGAAACATTCATCAAATCAACGACCTACTACGCCGCCATCTTGTTTGTTTACATTTGTTCGTTAGCATTTTCCTTAAATTCGGTAAGCACGGGAAATAGCAACCTTACAGAATTTAGGATATATATATATATTATTATATATATATACAAAAATATATATATATATATAATATAATATATATATATATATATATATATATATATATATATATATATATATATATATATATATATATATATATATAATTACCAAAATATATAATAATAATATATAATAATATATATATATATATATAACAATTACCAAACTAATTACTAACGCAGACGAATCACAGATCTCATTTCCCACATCCCACTGTAACACAGCCCACCCAGCACAGCCCAAGAATACCTACAATTATTAGAAACTTGGCTACTCACACCAATAGAATGACAGCTTCCCCCCTTAAATCCTCCATTACCCTCCTAACTACTGACCGCCACCAATCCTCACTCCACCCAATAGTCTACTTGAACAACAACCCCCTTCGCCTAAACAAAACCCCAAAAATATTAGGACTCACTTACGACACACATATGACTTTCTCCCCCCACATAGACCAAATTACTTCCTCAACCCAACGGAAATTAAACACCCTCCGAACTCTCTCCCAACACAACTTCAGCGACAGAAAGCACACCCTTACCACAATCTACAAACAACTCCTCAGAACTAATATAAACTATGCCTCCCCCGCATGGTTCTCAGCACTATCACAATCCAACTTAAATAAATTGCAAGTCACACAAAACACTGCCCTTAGAATAATCACTGGATGTACTAAAACAACCCCCATCCAGCATTTACATGACGAGACACACATCCTTCCCATCCCTACCCACTTGAACATGGTAGGGACACAATTTTTCCAGAAAAACCCCCCAACCCACCCCCCCCATCCCCCCAAATACCCCCCAACCCCCCCCCCCCCCCGACACAGACTAAAATCCCCCCCCTCCTCACCAGCCAAACTTTATAATGACATCTACAACAACATTCCTCCCCCACCCCCAAATAGGTCTTGGCTCTCTCACATCCATACACAATTAACTAACACATATCTACAAAATCGCCCAATAACAATCTACTAAACACCCCATCCCCAAACATCTCCCCTACAGAAGAATCACTGTCCAGAAGAAACCAAATTAACCTCGCCCGGTGCAGATCAGGCCACCACCCAAATCTCATGCAATATAAATTCAGATTCAAACTTGACAACGTTATATCCCCCATCTGCACTAGATGTCGTATATCCCCGGACACAATGGAGCACTTCCTCCTGGAGTGCCCCGCCCTCGACGCTCCCCGTACCACCTTTGCTGTAACTTCTATTCTTGACCTGTGGAACCGCCCAAGAGCAGTGGCCGGCTTTCTGGAGGCGGTGTGGCCCCTCAAATAAGGTGGGGAGGGGCGAGAGATGCTATATATATATATATAATATATATATATATATATATATATATATATATATATATATATATATATATATATATATATATATATATATATATATATATATATATATATATATATATATATATTTATATATCTTTTTTTCCCAAAGACTGGGGGTAAGGTGCGTGACATGCATCGGAAAACAGAAGTAGTAGAAGAATATGACAAAAGTCGAAAAGAAAGCCCAGCCTTTACCGCCCTCTCTGTACCATTATTGAGTAAGAAAACTTCGTCGCGAGTCAGAAAATCCACCCTAGAGCTTCACGGGACCGCGACGGGACCCTCACTATGGCATATCGTCAAGTGTAGGCTTCATCCCCTGGCCCATGTGGGCCACAACCATACCCCCCTCACAAAACCCCGCCATTCACTCCTATTATGCATCTTCTCGCCTCTGCCAAACTCGCATTCCTCTCCCCCATGAATCCTTTACTGACGCAATTTACTTTTTCTTCTGTCTCCCAGCCGGTCGATTCCCAGAACACTCACCACTATACATCCGCTTAACCAACCGACTATCATCCATCCTTTCCACAGGACCAAACCATCTCAATGTACTTTTATTTATTCTCTCATTTACTCCTTTCTTCACACCATACAGCTTCTAATGCGTTCATTCCTCATTTTATCAATTCTTCTGACACAGTAATACGCCCTTAAGATTGTCCATCTGAACACATTGTACTTTAGATCTATACCTATTATTCCAGACCATAGTTTCATTATAAAACATTAATACAGGAAACAACATACCCTCATGTAAGACCTAGTGCACTTAAGACTAGTCCTTTTACACCCACCAAGGATTTAATTGCCTCAGCCACCTTCCTACCATTCACAGCTTTTCTACTACACTCTGCATTATCCGTTCCCTTTTCATCCAACATATATCCTTAATATTTAAACTGACACTTGTTCCAGTTGCTCAAAATCCAATATAACTTCACATTGAGAACTGTCCTCACTCACAACCATAACCTTACTCTTATCTACGTTTACTTTCTGAAACTCTCTTCAGATTCG
>JABUQX010003460.1:12500-15000 GCA_015478945.1 Trachelipus rathkii | reverse complement strand
ATTATATATATATATATATATATATATATATATATTATATAATATATATAATATATATATATATATATATATATACGGTGTATATTATATATATATATATATATAATATATAATATATAATATATATATATATATATATAATATATATATATCATATATATAATATAATATATATATATATATATATATATAAATATATATATATAATATATATATATATATATATAGTATATATATATATATAATATTATATTATATTATATTATATATATAATATATTATATATATATATATATTATATGGGGTCAATACCATTTTTTCCCGTACCGATGATAGCCGCTCGATAATTCTAAAACTTTTATATTTTGCATGGCGTTAATGTTTTCCCTGGGAAAGTTCAAAACCACCATTCGTTTTTGTAAATTTACTCTGGTTGTTACAGGGTGAGCCAAAATGTTTGACCAGGTGGAGCAAAATTTATCACTTAATAGAGGTAACATTTTAAGTCATATATCCATATTGGTAATTCTTATACCAAATTTCTTAGAGAGTGATTTGTTAGGGATACTTAAGGTACATTTGGCCTTTTATGTTTTTTTTTGGGAAAATAATATTTCACCATGAAAATGAATCCGAAATATTGTGTTAAAAATCGAAGAAATTTCCATTTTCGTGGGTGTATTATTAAAAGAAGGAAATAATTTAACGCTATGAAATTTGGTGTGATGATACATACTAAAGTATGGTTTAACCTAAATCTTATTTGAAGTTTGGTGAATATTTTAAAAAAATTTACAGGGTGTCCAAAAATCAATTTTTCGAAAATCGGTAACTTTGAACCTTAATATCTCTGATGGGGTAAGTGCTAAAAATCTGAAAATTTCACACATTATACTACTACCATAGATGTTCCTTCACCTGCAATATTGACTTTGGTATTTGCTTGTTTTAAGAAATACAGCCTTCAAAATGCCAAAAAAAAATTTATTTTTTAATTTTTTATATTATAATTATTATAGTTATTATAGTTCAAGACAATACATAGACAAATGAAATAGTGTGGCATCAAGGAGAAATGAAAACAATGTTAAAAAAATTTAATTTTAAGGTTAATATACATAAGAATGTACCATTATATCTACTGTAAATCAAAAAAATAAATAAATAACTTTAAAAATTTATCTATATATATATATATATATATATATATATATATATATTACTATATATATATATATATATATTATAGTAATATATATATATATATAATATATATATATATATATACCGTAGAATGGGGTGATTGAGAACACATGGGGCTATGTAAGTGCTACAAAGATTTCTGGTACACAGATATAAGAAATCTTGTACAAAGACAGTCCTGTATGCGAAATAACTGTTTCATTCCTTTTTTTGTATTATCAAGGTCACCGAGGTGATTCTGTCATCAACGGCGTGCCATGGGGAGAGAGCCAGTTATGAAAAAGAGATCGGAGAGCCAACATCTTGACACTCTCTCGGTCCAAAAATTGATACTTTAATGGTAATCATATTTAAGGTATTTAAAAAGCAATTTATTTTTGAACAGTGAAATATCTTAATGTGTGTTCATGTAAAATAGTCATTAGACATAATTAATAAAGAAATAATTAAAGAAGCGTTTCGCTATTCCAAAACTATTTTATTATTTGCTATATCAAAGTGATCTCTTAAATAGGGCCAATTAATCATTATAGAGATCAGCTTTGTACATATATATATATATATATATATATATATATATATATATATATATATATATATATATATATATATAATAATAAAAAAAAAATATATATATATATAATATATATATAATATATATATATATATATATTTCATAGGTATGATTATAACATAAAAAAAAACTTTAAATGCAAAATAATAAAATTGTGCAGTATATACCGGTTTATATATATATATATATATATACCGGTATATACTGCACAATTTTATTATTTTGCATTTAAAGGTTTTTTTTATGTTATAATCATACCTATGAAATATATATATATATATATATATATAATATATATATATATTATATATATATATATATATATATATATATATATATATATATATATATATATATATATATATATATATATATATATATATATGTACAAAGCTTGATCTCTATAATGATTAATTGGCCCTATTTAAGAGATCACTTTGATATAGCAAATAATAAAATAGTTTTGGAATAGCGAAACGCTTCTTTAATTATTTCTTTATTAATTATGTCTAATGACTATTTTACATGAACACACATTAAGATATTTCACTGTTCAAAAATAAATTGCTTTTTAAATACCTTAAATATGATTACCATTAAAGTATCAATTTTTGGACCGAGAGAGTGTCAAGATGTTGGCTCTCCGATCTCTTTTTCATAACTGGCTCTCTCCCCATGGCACGCCGTTGGTGACAGAATCACCTCGGTGACCTTGATAATACA
>JABUQX010003460.1:2500-7500 GCA_015478945.1 Trachelipus rathkii | reverse complement strand
TTCAAGGAACCATTCCGCTCTGATCGCCTTTTGATACGTCCTCCGGACTTCTCGGCCCCCTCCTGGCGATGACCTTATAATCACCTTTTTTGGATGCGGAATTCTGGGAGGTTCTCAGGGCGTGCAAGGATGGAGAGCTGAGACCGGATGGCATCTATTACCAGATAATACGCCACCCCCACCCATCCTCCTCAGCATTTCTTCTCACCCTGTACAACCACATCTGAGTGGAGAATATTTTCCCACCCGTTTGGCAAATAACGCACATCGTACTCCGTCCCAAACCGGGAAAATACCCTTAATTTAACAACTAACAGCCGCCCTATTGTGTTAGCATGACACACATGCAAATTGCTGGAAAAAAATGGTGCCAACCCCCTTCTCTCGAGTCTGGAAAAAAATCCGGGCTTTCTCTCAAGTTTGGTTTTAAGAAGCACTGCTCTGCTCTCGATCCGCTTCTTCGTTTAGATCATAACATTCGAGAAGCCTTTTCAAACCGAAAACAAATCTTGGCGGTTTAATTAGACCTTGAAAAGGCTCGTGATTCCACGTGGAGGTTGGGGGTCCTCCAAAACCTTCATTCCCTGTGCCTGCGGAAACAGCTCCCCCTTTTTCTCCAGAACCTGATGACTAACAGATTCTTTCAGGTACGGTACAACTGTATTGGCGTACATTTCTCATGGATGAGGGGTGCCGCAGGGAGTGTTGTCCTCAGGGTGATCTCTTCGCACTTAGATTCAATGGTGTGCTGTAAAATATCTCCTCCCTGGCCCTGCTCCCTTTATATGGATGACCTTGCAATATACATTACTGGAGCCAGGCTCTCGTACATGGTGTGCCATCTGCAACTGACCATTGATAAACTGTCAACTTGGTGCGATTCGAGCGGCTTCCAGTGAATTTGTTATTTATTTACTTCTAGGAGGTGTAGGTTCTGTAGATTTCTCTTTTTTCCATTTAATGGGTGGCGAAATAATAAACTGGTCGGATTGAAGTTTTTCAACTGCAACACAAAGTGACGATTTAACTTGCTCTAATATTGTGTTACAAAAAAACTTGCATGAAGATCATTAATTTCCACAGAACCAAAGCGTTTTTCTAGCTCTAGTTTTATTACATCTTTCATTCTTTTTAAACCGTCATCATTTTCATTTGAAGATGATTCAAAATGCTTCCTTAACGTTGAGATTAGTGGTATTACATCGGAGACAAGCTGTAGAGGCGCTGATTTTTTTCACATCCCTAATCTCATTTGACTCTGTTGACTCAAATTATTATGAACTTCATTCTGCGAGATCAGGGGTCATCATTACACAGTTGAGTGTCACATGTCTCTCATTTAAAGTTTGCGTTCAGATTCAACTTTAGTATTTTTATTATAAAATTCTTTATCAAATCGCGACAATAAATATCCGCGCAACATCCGCAGGACAGCGCGGATGCGGATCTTTAATAATGTGCGGATGCGGATGTAACCTGCGTCACTAATATATATATATATATATATATAATATATATATATATATATATATATATATATATATATATATATATATATATATATATATATATATATATATATATATATATATATATATATAAATAATTTTCTTTAAATATTTAAAAATCTATATATATATATATCTATATATATAATAATATATATATATATATATATATATATATATATATATATATATATATAATAATAATAATAATATATATATATATACAGTACGATAGGCATCGATACAAAAATTTGCTTTAGCGATAATGATATATCGATACACAAAAATTTACTTTAGCGATACCGATACACCGATACTTGCTTACCTTCTTTGGCGATACCGATAACGATACATGTATCGCCGATACATGTATCTCGATACTTTAAAACTAGAGATTATAAATTATACGTTATATATATATATATATATATATATATATACATATATATACGCTATATAGATATATAATATATATATATATATATATATATATATATATATATATATATATATGTATTGTACATGCAGCTTACTTATAAATCTAATAATGGTAACAATATTGAGATATATATGTATATGTTACAATATAATATATAATAATAATAATAATAATATATATATATATGTAATAATAATATATAATATATAATAATAATGCTATATATATATATATTTTGCGTTTATGTATAATAATAATAATAATAATAATATAATAACTTAATAATATAATAATATATATAATAATAATAATAATATGTAATAATATATGTATATATTTGCATGTAATATATATATATATGTATATAATAATAATAATATATATAATAATAATAATATATAATAATAATAATAATAATATAACAATAACATAATATATATATATATTTTCTCCACCATCTATGTCTCAGTCCCCCATCTACTCTCAGCTCTCCCTCCACTAACCACAATGATCTCAGTCTTTTATGTGTTCATAGTCAGATTAGCAAAACAAGCCTATTAGCAAAACATGTTGCCACCTCTCTCAGCCTATCTTCCTCTTCGCTCCAACATGCCAAGTCATCTGCTGCCAGAATATCGTCCTAATTTCCCTATATCCTCTCTCACCTTCTTTATCACTGCATCCAGATATGCTACAAACAAAATTGGTGACAACACGCTTCCTTGTTTGACTCCAGTTCTCACCTAAAATCATTCCTTATTCTCATATTCTGTTCTTACATTACATTTATTATTCTTATACAAACTCTTCAGGGCTCCTCTCAACTTTTTATCCACTGCATATTCTCTCTCTAGCACTCTCCATAGTCCTTCCCTAGGCACTGAATCAAAAGCTTTTCTTGGAACTATGAAAGTTATGAAAGTTTATTATATTCCCATACCTTTTCTAACGTAATTCTCAAGGCGAACAAGAGATCCGTCGTGCTTCTGTTCTTTCTATATCCGTGCTGCTCTTCTCGCAGTCTGGGCTCTACTACCATTCTCAGTGTTTTCTCTAGTATTCTCTTTATGCCAAGTGTTCCAACAAGAATGTTACCCTGTAGTTGTTACACTTCCCTGTATCTTTTTTTCCCTTATTCTATTGTAACTATGATTGACTTTCGACACCCCTCTGGTACTTCGCTCTCGTTCCAACACCTATTGAACAATTTCAGAATTCTTTCATTTTCTCTCCTCCCTCTTTTGTTAGTTCTATGGGTATCCCATCTTCCGAATCTTCATTGTTCTCAGAGTCACCTCCAACTCCTCCATAGTGATCTCCTCCCCCTCTTCATCCTCCCCTCCTTCAACTATCTCTTCTCCTCCCATCCCCCACCTGCTCATTCACATTTAACAGTTCTTTGAAGTATTCCGTTTATCTCCTGTTTCTCTGTTGATCTCACCAAAAATTCACCTTGCTTATAATTGATATTGCACACTTCAATCTTTGATCCACTATACGTTTATGTCAGTCTAAAAATCCTCTTAATTTTTGTCCCTCACATCTTCCATAATTCCTTCCAACTCTCTCTTTGCTGCCTTTTCTTTTACTCTTCTTTTCACTCTCTCTGTTTCATTTCTTACCTTCATATACTGGGCCCTTGTCTGTTTAGTTCTATTTTTCAACCACCTTCTCATCAATACTGCTTTCCTCTTTATTGCCTCCTTCACTTCTTCAGTTCACCGCCTCTTGTGTCTTTTCCTCGTTCCTCCTACCCATCCTTTATCCAGGGTCTTCTCTGCTGCCCTTTTTACTTTTCTTGTTTCTCCCCCTATCTCTCCGACTCCTTCTAATTGTTCTAGATTCTGACTTATTATTTCAATATATTCTCTTTTCTTGTAACACTCCTTCAGTGACTCCACTTTAATCACATTTCTCTTTTCTTTATTCTGCAAATTGTCTGTCTTCACCTCCAGGTCCGTCACCAATAATAATTATCTATGATCCGAATATATATTGTTACTCCAGGTATCACTTTCACATTTCTTGTTAGCCTACTATCAGACGATATTTTATAGTCTATAATAGATCTCTGATCAAATTCTCATATTGTTCCATCTATATCTTATGAACCTATGTGAGGTCCTCTGTTGGAAAAAACCATTCATGATCTTCATTCCCTTCCTTAAACAGAAATCTATCAACTTCTCTCTTGCAATATTTCTTATCTTCTCTCCATACTGTCCTGCATTCTCTCCACTTATAGTCTCTTCTCCTCCCCCACTCTTGCATTGGAAGTCTACAAATATATATATATATATATATATAATAATATATATATATAATAATAATATATATATATATAATAATAATATATATATATATATATATATAATATATATATATAATAACTCATACTATT
Source organism: Trachelipus rathkii (assembly GCA_015478945.1). NCBI lineage: Eukaryota > Metazoa > Arthropoda > Malacostraca > Isopoda > Trachelipodidae > Trachelipus > Trachelipus rathkii. The sequence continues at coordinate 3,152 of JABUQX010003460.1, read as the reverse complement.
TTTCTTCTTATAATAATAATATAATATATAATAATATATATAACTATATATATATTTAATATAATAATAATATATATATATATATATATAATAATATATCTTTATATATATACTATATATAATAATAATATAATATTAATAATATATAATAATAATATAATAATATATAATATATATGTATGTATATATAATAATATATAATAATAATAATAATAATAATATATATATATATATATAAGTTTGATAACTTTTTTGGAAAATGTATCGAGTATCGATTATCGATTTTTCCGATACATCTATAGAAAAAGCATAAAGCGATACCGATACTCGATACATTTAGGAATTGTCTAAGCGATACCGATAACCGATACAAATGTATCGATCGATGTATCGCCGATGCATGTATCTAGATACTGCCCATCACTGTATATATATATATATATATATATATACTATATATATATATATATATATAACATAACTCTTTATATATATATATATATATATATATATATATACTGCTACCTGCTGTAATAATATATATATATATATATTGCATCCAAATACCCCGCCGCCGTAACCGGCCTCGTTCATAGATCATCCAGAGCTGAAATGCTCAGATTGCTGTGGGTAAAGAGTTGGATATGTTTTC
>JABUQX010003459.1:17500-21196 GCA_015478945.1 Trachelipus rathkii | reverse complement strand
TGGGAATTTTGCACTAAACCTATCAATAAAATACAAGGTTAATGGACAGGAGTTGTAACTATGAATTTCCGACTAAATCCATCATTTAACTATTCAGTCCACGTATAATGCCCTCATTTACTCAATTATCATTTTAAAGCAATAACTAATCCCTACAAACATATTAATTCTTACTAATAATCAACTACTATAGTCCTTGACATTGATATAGTCAGTTACTGCCTGACTATAATTATGTGCTCTTTTAGACTGCTAATAAATTAATCATATTTAAAATATCAAGTACAAGGCGTTGTAATTAATATGTAATCAGTGAGCAAAAAAACCTTGCTTGCTATTGGACCATACAAAAATTCATGGTGTGAGTATAATAATTTCTTATATATGAGTGTATATACAATCGTCTTATGCTTTCAGAAACTACTAATGCTCTCTAATAGCGTGTCCACTCCCTCTATACATTATAGATGACATGGTCAGCTAGTTCATAATATAGTTAATATTAATACTCAACTATGTTATATATAGATAGAAGAAAGTGTCTAAACGACTTAACTCAGAAAAAGAAATATTCACGTAACAAGGACCCAACTCCATCCAACGGTCAATGGAAAGTTCCTATTTGTATATGAACTGTACACACAAATAGATAAACAGTTGATATTTATTCCGTATTATACCCAGTAGTTGGCTTTGTTTTTAAGATGTACTACATATGTGCATGAAATATATACATAGACAGTGAAAAGTAGCTTGTTTATGGAAAAGAGATATATAGTTAAATTGTAATGAAATTGTAAATTTATTTTCCTAATAATTTGCAGTAAAAAATATAAAGTATACATCATTGGAATAAAATATAGTCATAAATATATACCTTTAAACTTTTATAAATACCTATAATTATATATCTGTCTGTTAAATACAATATCAATAGGGTGTATTTGTGATTCTCTAATACTATAACTCAATTTAATACTCTATATGTCAATATCATCAGACATAAATATCAGTAAATGTCGCAATACTTCAATACTTATATATTTATTTGTGAACTTGTCATAGGACCAATAATTCTTATACTCAGCACTTAAATTATCTTTATATCCTCTATTTCTTTTTATGAATCAGAAAAATTCATATGATTGATTGTTCATCCTTAATTATACAAATAACTTTCTCGAATTTTTTAAATATAGATGTAGAGAATAGAGTGGTCCTCACTTCACTATCTACTGGTGTATATGTGACACCTGTTGGAGACAGTAATCACTGTCATACGGACATATAGTAATAAAATAGGTATGAATGGTCATATATAGTTAATATATATAGCTATATAATTATAATATTAATTGAAATTATCTCATAATCTAACTCACTTCAAATCTTATTTAGCTCAACGATACAAAACTTTACTAAATCCCCTAGTAAAAATATATCTCCTCTGGTAAAGCCATCAGACTATCGAGCTCTCGTGAGGTGGATCCTTAAAACATTCAAATTCTAATTAAATAATAATATATAATTACTAATTAATAATAAATAATAAAAATTATAAATAATAATAAAATAATATTAACAATATATAATAATATAATAATAATAGAATTTAAATATAATATTAACAATAAATAAATATATATTTAATCTACAAATTCTTCTACTACTAGTTCAATAACTTAAATAACGATGTATACGAACCATACATCACTAGTAATCCCTCTGACCGGAGCCTGGAGGCCATGAGAGCCTGATAAGCCTATAAGTCAAATTATTTTCTTTCTGCAAAGGTTTCTGGAAGGAACATACAAAAACTGTTATCATTGCCACTGTCGTTGTTGTTACAGTAGTCAAAGTTCATCGTGCAATCAAGAAAAGAAAATGCAGGTAATTATAAATTAATTAAAGATTCCGTTTCTCTAAATATTTAAGGAGGCTGGCAGAATTTTGAAACCGTATAATGCAACCTACTAACTCTTTTGCTTCCCGGACCTGTTAAATCGTCATTTCAAATATTTATATGTATGATTGACAGATTATCACAAAGAAATAATAAATTATTACAAAAAAGAACTTCTAGACACTCAACTGTTTTCTTTATTATTATTATTATTATTATTATTATTATTATTATTATTATTATTATTATTATTATTATTATTATTATTATTATTATTATTATTATTATTATTATTATTATTATTATTATTATTATTATTATCATTATTATTATTTTTTTTATATTATTTTTATTATTATTATTATATTATTATATATTATTATTTATTATTATTATTATTTTATTATTATTATTATTATTATTATTATTATTTATTATTATTATATATATTAAATATTATATATATTATATATATATATATATATAAAAATATATTATATATATATAATATATATATATATATATATATATATATTATATATATATATATATTTATAATATATATATAATATAATATATATATATATAAATATATAGTATATATATATATATATATCAGGGCGTATATATATAGGGTAGGCCGGGTAGGTAGCTCCTCCCCAATATTTTTTAGGTTTTAAATAATTGAAATTAAATTGTAAAAGTATACTAAATTATTAAAATTTTATATAAAAGTTTAAAAAAAGAAGCTATATAAATAAATAAATAAAAAGAAAAAAAAAACAAAAATAATAATAGCTATAATAATAATTGAATTCATTTAGAAATTCTCGCTCTTACTTCTGATCTTAGAAGTAAAATTCTTCATGCCACCGGGCGAACCGAGAATGACGTTCATTTTTTGTACATCAAATTCTTATATAATGTTACGCAGAGTTAAGTTCTGTTTATAAGGGAGCAGCGCTACCTATAAAATCGAAAGTCTGTATCATTATGACATACTCTTATACGTTCTTCCTTGACCCTCAGTATATAGAATATAGCTACCTCTGAAATGTCTCGCTGTTTCTTTCTGCGCGGCTCACAGTTTATGTACGCATAGATTGTGTGGTTGAAATGTTGTGTAGCGGTATTTGTTGTTGTTAAATTTTGTCGATTTCAGTGTGGGATGTGTAATATCTGTAATTGTTCTAGTAATAACTTGATATATTATATAAGTTTAGGTATTAGTCAAATACTTTATTTAAGTTATGGTTATTTAATAGAATATAAATGAAATAATGTAGATTACATTAAATAAGGTAATTGAAGTAAAGTGTAAATGCGAATTTAATTGTGAGTGAGTTAAAGAAAAAAACAGGTCAATGTGTTGATAAAGAATTTATATTTAACAGATAATACTAATAAGCACATTACCAAACAAAACCTGACATATATCTATTAAAAAAACACACAATGAATGACGATTATTTTAATAAAAAAAAAAAATATTACGTACTCACACTCTAAGAGAGATGATTTAATAACTCTTAATATTATAGCAATTAGTTTTCATTGATGTTTTACATAAGCCATCTATTTCCAATCTCCACTAAATAGGTATATATACGTATTAGAATATATTAAAATATGTTTCGTTGTTTTTTCTGATTAACTGGCTATATAACAGTCTATTCATTAATACCCAAATAAAATATATAGTTAAATCGTATTATTTATTAATTATAATTATTATATATTAAAAATATATTGTTTTCGGATAATATGTATTGTCGTTTAAGCTATTATTAATT
>JABUQX010003458.1:12500-17500 GCA_015478945.1 Trachelipus rathkii | reverse complement strand
TCCAGCACCTTCCAGTAATTCCCCCATCTTCACCTATCATATTGCTTTCTCCAGATCAAGAAAACACCCGTACACTTTCCCTTTCCTTTCTATACCTTTTCCACAGCATCTCATCCGTGAATACTTGATCACACACCCCCTTCCACCCTAAAATCCTCCTTGTTCTCTTCCCAATCTTCTCCTCCGTTTAATATCCTTTCGACCGTCTCAATTATATTTCTCCATATGACACTTCCCTATACACTCAAAAGACAGAATACCTCTATACATTCCCCACACTCCAGTCCTATGCCTTTCCCTGTTACTACGAGGGGAACCAAAACAACAACCTCCCGAATCACTGTGGAACCTCTCCCCTCTCCAACATAAATACTATATAACTATCAGCCATTCCTCCAGCCCTCTGACCTCCCATCTTAACATTTCACACTACGTCACACCACTCTAGACCTGTGACTTTCCTTTTCCTATGTTAACGCCCTAATAATTTCATCCATTTGTATTTTCCAAATCCCCTTCCTGCCCCACTTCCCCCCCACCCTCACCTCTTGTAAATCATCCTCTCATCTTTCCCACCCATTTCATTCAATAATCCTCTAAAAAGTATTCCCCCCATCTTTTTCCTCACCTTATACTCCTCCTATCCATTTCCTTCCTCTCCTTAACCCTCTCCCTTAACCCCTCCATCTTCTTCCTTTTTTTTATTACTTCTTTCCAGAAATTCTTGCTCCCCGTTTCAAAATTTTCTGTCACTTTTCTACACCATTCATTTTTTGCATTCTCTTCACCCTCTCCACCGCCCTCTTTGCTGCCACTCTAACCCTTCAATATTCCTCCCAGCTTTCCCATCTCCTATTCCCCAACCATTTCACATAAACCTCTTTTTTTTTTTTCACCAACTCTTTCACCTCCCTCACTCCCATTTCACTGCCTTTTCCTTCTACTTTGCGCTCCCACCTTTTTTACCACATATCGCCTTCTGGCTCTTCAGACAAATTGTCTCTTAAATCTCATTCCCACTGCCTCTCCACTTCTTATATAGTATATATATACTTAGATAGTATTATATAGTATATATATATATAATATATGATATTATGATATATATATATATACTATCTATATATATATATATATATATATATACAAATCTTAGAAACATGTCTCCAAAGAATAGTTAAGAAAATGGAAGAGTATTTTTTTGTTTCAAGCATAATCCTTTGATATCCTTCTCAATTAAGAACCAAAGACTGAAAAAGATAAGATTGAATAATAATAATAATAAATAATAATAATAATAATGAATAATATATATAATAATAATAATAATAAAATGAATATAAGTAATAATAATAATCAATAATAGATAATAATAATAATAATAATAATAATAATAAGTAATAAAATAATTAATAATAATTAATAATAATAAACAATCATAATAATAATAATTAATAATAATAATAATAAATAATGAATAATAATAATAATAATAATAATAATATAATATAATAATAATGAATAATTAATATAATAATAGATAATAATGAATAATAATAATAAAAATGAAATGAGCAAAATTAGATATGAAATCCGAAACAAAAATTGTCTAACAATATTAAGAGAGAGAGAGAGACGAGGAGAGGGATGAGAGAGAGAAGAGAGAGAGAGAGAGAGAGAGAAGTGAGAAGAGAGAGAGAGAAGAGAGAGAGAGGCAGAGAGAGGAGAGAGAGAGAGAGAGAGTTAGAAAACTGGGTCACTAGATTTCCTTTCCTATCAAGAGTTTATTTCTTTTCATGAGATTTATCCATGAATTGATTTCTTATCCTGCTCTGGTGTTGGATATTATGTCTTCCTTTCACAGATAATATTGTTGTGTGTTTCTTTCGGCCTATAGTTTTTATGTCAACTCTCACTTCCAATGCTCATTGATAATCTATCTGTGACACAATAGTTTATCAACTTTGTATGACAAAAAAAAGTTTCACTTAATAATAAATACTCTTTTAAGTATTTGAAAAGCTACCAACTAAAATAAATACTTCGATCTAGGGAGGTAGGTGACATAAGACGCTACATTTCTTATTCTTAGATATGCCTACTAGGAGAAACAAAATATCTCCCTATTATCTACTTAGAGAGTAATTCTACACAACTCTTCCTGAAAATACATCGCAAATAAGGACGAGAATAATAATTTTAAAATTAGGGAACATTTACTCTCTTTCCAAGTCAATTTATATAGTATATATATATATATATATAATTATATATATTATATTATTATATATATATAGTATATTATTATATATTATATATATACATATACAGTATATATATATTATATATACTATATTATATATATTATATATATTATAATATAATATATATAAATATATATATAATATACTATATATAGTAATATAGATATATATATATATATATATATATATATATATATATATTATATATATATATATATATATATATATTACATATAAATATATATATATAATAATATATATATATATATATATATATATATATATATATTATGTTATATATATATATATTATATAGTATACTATATATGATACTATATATAGTATATATAGTACATATATACTATATATATATATAAATAATATATATATATATATATGTATATAGTATATATATAATATATATATATAGTATAGTATATATATATAGTATAAGGTAAAGGGTGCTCAGCTCGTCTACTGGAATCGTTCATGGAACTGAATCTTCGGCGACCAACCCAGTTATGTTTGTTTAATAAAAGGTTTCGGGCTCGTCCTTGGTTTGGTCTGTATTAATTATATTATATAAGGTTAAGTCTTATAGTGTTTCCTCTTCTTCTACTCGCCGACTGCTGCTAAAATGTTGTTACTAATATTCAATCCACGACACACATGAGCACCCGCCAGCACTCTCAAACACACCTACACACACACACTTTACAATATTATATATATATATATATAGAGATATATTATATATATATATATTATATATTTTTATATTATACTATATATATTTTTATATATATAGTATATATATATTGTGAGGTGTAGTCAAAGTATAAAGTATATAAAGTATATATGATAAATATATGTTATTATTTGGGTATACCATAATCACCATTTCTGCAGGCCTTTATATTTTTGGTGATTATATTATCACCACCATTCACGAAAAGAATAAATTAGTATGTATTACCTGTAATGAAAATTTTAAAATTTTCCTTTCAATATGACTAGAATCCTTCGAGAAACGCAGCTTCACTTTTACACGTACTTTATATTATATATTTTAATTGATATTTTTGCAATTATAATATCAAAAAAATTCGCCAACAGACTTGAAATTAAAATGTTTGTTAGCTTTTCTCAAATAAATATAAATGTATAAAATTTTACACTTTCTATTATATATATATAAATTAAGTATTAGAGTTATTTATTCCAAAAACACGCTGCTTCTGAATAAATATCGTGCAGAATCCCACTTCTTGATAGGAACTTCAGATTATCATTCCTCTCCACAGATTACACATTTGCGACGTCGCCTTTCTTCTGGCTCTTCTGCTTTTCGCCCTCCCTCTGGTTTCCACTGCGTCCACACTCGACTACGGTCAGTGAGTGAGTTATAGGATTATATTAGTAGTATATATATATAGTATAATATATATATTTATATATTGTGTTGATATTATTAGGTATATGGGATATATAGTACTATTTTTTTTTTTATGATTCGTATATATGTATATTTATATATAAATATATATATATTTATATATATATTATTATTTATATATATATTATATAATATATTATATATATTATATTATATATATTATATATTTATATATATATATTATATATATATATTTTTATATTATTATATATATATATATATATTAATATATATATATTATATATGGTATATCATACATATTTAATAGAATATATATAGTATATATATTTATATATATTATACTATATATATATATATCATATTTATATATATGTATATATTATTATATATATTATTTATATGTATTATATAGTAGCTATATATATATATATTAGTGATTTCGCTCCAGGCGAATGATGTATTGACGGGTCGGTCTGTTTTATTGGGAATGGTCAAAATCGAAGAGAGGAATTTAGGCGATTCACTCCAACTTTCCAAAATCGGTTTCACTCAATTTATGAAGCACCCTTTCCAACCAGCTTTTATGTTTATTTATTTTTTCCGCAAATTTTTTAATAAAGATTTACTCTGTTTTTAAAATTAGTTTTTTTATGACTATCAAGTTTCTTCTCTCTTCCTTTCTTTCTTCTTCTTCTTCTTCTTCTTCTTCTTCTTCTTCTTCTTCTTCTTGGCTCTTCTTCTTCTTCTTGCTTATTCTGTCTTCTTCTTCTTCTTCTTCTTCTTCTTTTCTTCTATCTCTTCTTCTTCTTCTTCTTCTTCTTTCATTCTCTTCTTCTTCTTCTGTCTTTCTGTCTGTCTTCTTTCTCTTCTCTTCTTCTTCTCTTTCTTTTCTTCTTCTTCTTCTTCTTCTCTTTTATTAATTATTATTATTGATTATTATTATTTAGTTTTATATTATATATTTATTATTATTATTAATAAATTTGTTTATAATATGTTAACAATAATAATAATAAACCCAATGATACGTGTCCAACTTATATTTCTTTCCTGTTCTTTTATTTGTATATAGTAAGTATAGTTTATATATAGTATAGTATATATATATATATTATATATATAATATAGTATATATATAGTAGTATAGTAAATATAGTTAATAGTATATTATACTATAGGTAAATTATATTTGTTTCATTATATGGGGGGGGGGTGGTTTAATATATATAATATATTATATATAATGTATATTTATTTTATATATAATATATTATATATATATATATTTTTGGTTATAGATATATGTATATATAGTATAT
>JABUQX010003458.1:0-2500 GCA_015478945.1 Trachelipus rathkii | reverse complement strand
CTTGAATAGGGCTCAGCGGCTCTGCTCTGAGCGGTGGTTTTCAATCATAATATATATATATATATATGCGTATATATATATATAAACTAACCAGTAGCCAACAATATATATATATATATATATATATATAACAACTAACTGCTGCGCTCTTTCATATAACCTATATCTCTTTCTGTAATAGCCAACAACATATCTCATAATAACTAACCAACTGCTGCTGTATATATATATTAAGGGATGCACCGGATCTCTCCGGCTCGGCTCCAGCGGCCGGAGTTACGGTAAATTAAAGATCTCCGGCTCCGGCGGGGGCCAATAGTCCGGCTTTCTCTCCGGCCGGAGACCTATATTTTTAAAGGTAGTTTTGAGAATAAAATTAGTTATAATTCATTGAAGTGAAGTAATAATGAGACATTTAATGAAATAAATTTGTTTAGAAGAACTTGATACATACAAAAAGTGTAAAAAAATTATTTTAATATTTGTTTTGTTGTAGTGATTATATTAAGTCAAACTAATAACTAATATTATAACTATAATAATATATAATAATATGAATAGGCCTATATGACACCATTTACTAAACTGACTAATTATTTTGATAAACAACTTAAAAGGGTTTGATATCCAAAATGACTACCCCTAACAAAAAAATACACCTTTTAAATAAAAATTTTAGCTTTAAAATGGAATCACAGAGAAATAGGTAAATGAGAAATTGTTAAAAGAACTTTTAAACTACATGCCATACCTGACCAAAAGACTAAAAAATTATGGGTAAGCTTTACTTTTTGATCCCTTTCATTTTCTGAAAAAAACTTCTAAGTTCAAAAATTTTCTAAGTTCAGAAAAGTTGTTAAGCTTTTTAAGAAAATTCTTTAGCGGCAAGCTTCTGGAATTATGCCAGAAACTTGCCACTAAACAATTTTATTAAAAAACTAACTAACTAACTCTGACTTTGAAGTCACAAAAGAAGTGAAGATCAAAGAAGAATAGTTCTAAATTAAATGTATCCTGTTATTCTTTAATTCTTAAAGGCTTGTCACTATGAACAATTAATGGAAGTAATACAACTTATAGCTCAGTTGTAAATTTCCTTATCTTATGAAGATAAACAAAGATTTGTTCTTTGCAAGACAGTTCTCTTTATTGATCATGATCTGAGATGAGAAACTGGACTTGATCATATTGAAGAAAGGCGTCTTCTTTATAATGTTCTGTATAAACATTCTCTTCAATGCTTGGAAGGTGGGATGGGATTGTTTTTCAACTATTTCAGGTATAAAATTAAACTCTCTGGATGAAAACTTTATACCATACTATGATTGACATTGAATATCGTTTACATTATTCTTTAATCTTCTCTTTGACAGTTGATGTGTTTATATTTCATTCTCTTGTTACATTATTTTTATTATGATTCTTATTATTCTACTTAAGTTTATTTATTTATTTCTATATAACTTTAAGAAGAATAGATGCAACTTCATGTCTTGATATTTAATTCTATGATCACAGGATTAAGATCTTTAGTCTTCTTTTCAAATCAGGATTCAAATTATTATAATATTTTTCTTAGCTTTATAAGTTTTACCTACTGTTTCATTTTATTTATTGATCATGTATCAAGAAGTAATTTATTAGTTTAGGCTGATATTCCTTTATTAATGAAGTTTCTTCTACCAATGAATTTAAATATTTATTACTTGAATTAAGTTCTCTGGTTCTATCTTTAGTTTTCATCTTACAATGATATGCACTAAAGTGTATTTAGATAAATCTATAACCATTCTTCTCACCAATGACTACTAAAAATGGTTGTGTGTTACATTCTTCTCATTAACTATTGATTTGCATATAACATATCTTGGATATTTTCACATTAAAATACAACAATTACATATATATGTATATATACTACCATATATATATATACAATCATTTCATCTATATATATTTATATATATCTCTGAAGGTGTTCAAATGAATTTTCATATCTATGGGTTAAGTTTCTTAGACTACTCAATGGGATTATAGTTGTCTATAGCTCTACTCATTGTTGCTCTATAACTGTCACGTAGCTACTCTATACTTCCTATATAGGTCCTGTATATAGTCTTTTTATATTAATATTATATTATGTATTATCATATTTATTTAGTATTTTGACTTTCTTTACTAACTCATATTTACTTTATTTATTATTATATATATATATATTTTATACCTCTTATTATATATATATATTTGATATTATTTGTTAAGCATTCCCATTTATCTTACTATGGATATTCTTTACATATTATTAATGTTTTAAAATTCATTGATTTAATAAAATGACGAAGGGCTACTGCGTCAGTCAATCAGATTATTTATTAGTACAAGATACATTGATTTAAATTATGTTAAATAGTTTTTTATTTCATATAAATGATATTTATATTTTATGCCTACACTCTCAAGTTAGTTAAGAAATGAACATTTTTAGTGGGTTTAAGGT
>JABUQX010003457.1:140000-145000 GCA_015478945.1 Trachelipus rathkii | reverse complement strand
TAATATTGTTTTGTTACATTTTTTTGCTATATAATTTGAAACAGGAATAGATTTAAAAGGAATTATTGTAGTCAAATATTTTTCTTTTTGTTTTAGAATGATTTAACGACATTGAATATTTTTGTCACTTTATCATATTGGCAGTATTTATCACCAATCACCAAGTACAACTTCACAACACCATACTGAAGGCACCAAATTTCAGTTATTCTTTTCTAAAGTCATACATCTTTTCCATTATTTTGATCATGTTGGGTACATAAAAAAATATATATATATATTTAATAGAAATTATATTATTAAATAGCACTAGGATATATAACACTCGAAATTCACTTCGGAGAATGTACAAAACCAAACCGCTCACCATATCGAAAGGCAGCAAACTAGTTTTGCCTTTTGACATTTTGGCGCCAAATTGGATGGAGGTCTGTCCTCTAGCGATATTAAACACAAAAACAAAATAAGAAACCGATCTGCTACTTTCAGTTCTCCAATGAGCGCCAAAGATCGCAGGGTTGGCAGGAAGAGCACCGTCCCCTTCTGTTGAGTGCCCTTTCGTGAAGAATAGCTGTGAACCTGGTCCCTCTGAAACGTCGCTCAATTCATGTTCAAGAACTCAGTAATTTCCAATAATGCGACCCCAATGCGTCTAGTCGACCCCTCGCCACAACTTCCTTCCAATCGGGTTGCTCGTCATCTGGAAACTAGTACACTAACCAGCTCTGCCTCTATGATCGTCTCGCCGTCGCTCGCATCTTTGCACCGAGTCTTTAGATTGTCCCTACACTGGTTCTTCTTTAAATGTTGCCTTCATAATGTGCTTTGAATTAATTGGCTTCCAATAACCATAACAATGATAATAATAGTAATAATCATAAAATAGCAATAATAATCTCAATCAATCATGAAAATTAATGAACATAAGAAAGAAATAATCCTTGCATTTACATTTGCTGGCCACATTTGCACTCACAATCACAAAAATGATAACAAAAATAACAACTCATATTCGTAATAACAATATCTAATAATTATATGCCAAACTACAATTTATATAACTATTCATTTTTACGAAATTAGTTAACTCCAATTATCAAAATGAACATCTGTTTATCACAATTTAAACAAAACTTAAACTTACACGATCACACGGAACATTGTAACCTGTGGACTTCAAACGAATTGATGAAAAATTCATGGCTTTCCTTTAGTAATTTAGCGTTCTTTTCACCACCATGCTGCTTAACACCAATAATAACAAACCTAGAGTGTTTTAACTAGTAATTCATTGAACTAACTGTACGAGAACGCAAGCCTAGCCCACGCCAACATGGCTGACCTTATATCTCTTTGGTTGGTTTGCTTTCTATGAACAACCTGCCCTATCACTAATATAATATATATATATATATATATATATATATATATATATATATATATATATATAGAGTTATATATATATATATATATATATATCTTTATATATATATATATATATATAAATATATATATATATATATATATATATATATATATATATATATATATATATATATATATATGGTATATATATATATATATATAAAGAGTATATTATAGGCATATATATGCTATGTTATGTTATATACAAACATATATATATTATATTATATATACAGATATGTTAAGGGGAGTATATGTATATATGCAGGCGCATAGTATATACATAAGTTTGAAAGTTTATCTTTATCTTATTTGGCGTTATTGTTATTATTGTTGTTATGAGTACATACATATATAATATATTATTGTATGTATATTATATGCTATTATAGTAAATAGCATATATATATATATAAGGCATATATATATATATAGTATATATATATATATTATTATGCTCATCTATATATATATTTAACATATATATATATATACATATATATATATGTATATGTATATATATATATATATATATATATGGTTATTATATATATATATATATATATATACATGTATATATATATATATTAGTGATGGACATGATATCCGCATCCGTATCCTCATATGCGGAACATCCTGCACCTAAATTGAAATCCGCATCCCCGCATCCGCATCCTCACCTAACGGCACATCCGCATCTGCATCCGCATCCGCATCCTCTTTTGAAAAAGGAGGATGTTGAGGATGTTTTCTACATTTGATTAAATGCATATCAAAATAAATATTATTTGTCATCTTTATCATGGGAGTTTTTATGGGAATAATTGTAATTTTGAATTTCGATTTCAGTGTATATATTATTATTATATATAGCAGAAAGAAGAGCAGGCATATATTATATAAGAGCAAAGGTTATATGGCTATTATATACATGTTATGGTTGCTAAGGCTGGCTAAGGTTAAGTTGGCTGGTTGTTATTGGTTATTATTGCTATATGCTATATATATATTATATATATATATATTAAAAGTTATATATTATATATATATATATATATATATATATATATATAAATATATATACTAAGTTGGGTTGCTACATATATATATATATATGTATAATATATATATAAATATAGTATATATAATTGCAGTATTTATATATATATATATATATATATATGAATTTTTATATATATATATATATATATATATATATATATATATATATATATATATATATATATATATATATATATATATATATATATATATATATAATCTAGAGCCGTGTACGTGGAAGAAAGAAATGAAGCGGAGAGAGTGAAGAGGAGGGCAAAGGAGGAGGTGGCTCAGAAGCTAGCAAAGGAACTGATGGATGATATGAAGGAAAGCAAGAAGATTTTTAGATTGGCAATAACGTATAGTGGAGCGAAGAGTAGACTATGTAATATCAAAGACAAAAATGGAGAAACATTGGTAAGCTTCGAGGAAAAAAACAAAAGGTGGATAGAGTACTTTGATGAGTTGTTGAATGTGGAAGAGTACTTTGATGAGTTGTTGAATGTGGAAGTGCAGTCGGAAGAGGAAGGGGAGAGAGAGGAGGAGAGAAACGTGGAGGGAGAAGAGGAGGAGGTAATAACGGAGGAGGAATTTGATTAGGCGTTAAGGAAAATGAAGAGCGGAAAATCTCCTGGTGAGGATGGGATAAAAATTGAGTTGCTGAGGGAGGGAGGAGAGGGGCTGAAAGCCTTGATGCTGAGATTTCTGAACAGGTGTTGAGTGGAGAGTAGAGTACCGGAAGGTTGGGGAAGGTCAATAATAGTTCCCATTTATAAAGGTAAGGGGGACGAAGGAAATTGTAAAAATTATAGAAGAATCTCACAAATGGATCACAGGGCGAAGTTATATGAAAGAATATTAGAAAGAAAATTAAGATCAAAAATAGAGCCAAGATTGAGTGAAGAGCTATATGGGTACAGAGGTGGTAGAAGTACTACAGATTTAATGTTTGCATTAAGAATGATACAGGAAAAGACATGGGAATACAGTAAGAAGGCATATATCGCCTTCATAGACTTAAAGAAAGCATGATTCTGTACCCAGAGAGAAGCTGTGGAGAGTTCCGGAGAGGGATTATGAAGTTGGAGGCAGACTGATAAAGGCAGTAAGAAGTACATACGTGAATAGCATAAGTAAGGTAAGAACAGGATATAACAAAGAGGATTGGTTTGATGTAAAAACTGGAGTAAGGCAGGGTAGTGTTCTGTCGCCGATACTGTTTATAGCGTATTTGGACACAGTCATAAGAGGTGTAAAAAAGAGTTTAGAAGAGATTGACGGAGACATCATGGTATATGCAGATGATTTGGAGTGTTGGAGTGTTGCTGTGTTTCGCAGAAAAGTTGGGAGAAACAGGATTGAATATGAATGTAGAGAAAACTGAAATAATGGTAGTAAGCAGGGAGGAGGAGGAGTTGATAGTGGAGGTAGACGGTAGAGAGGTTAAAAATGTGGATAGATATAAATATCTAGGAAGCACTTGGCAGAAAAGGGGTATGTGTAAAGGAAATTACGAGTAGGATTGAGCAGTATGGCAGGACTGTAAGAGCAGTATACCCCATCTTGAAAGATAAATATATGAACAAAGAGGTGAAGAGAGCAATATAAGAGGGAGTGTTGACGCCGATAATGTTGTATGGGACGGAGACATGGAGCATGACAGGGAGAGAGGAGAGTAGAATTCAGAGAGCCGAGATGAATGTGTTGAGGACGGTGATTGGAAAGACAAGGAGAGACAGAGTAAGAAACGAGACAGTGAGGGAGAGCGTGGGTGCCCATGATGAATAAAGTGGACGCAGACAGACTGAGATGGTGGGAACACCTGGAGAGGATGCAGGGAGAGAGAGTTCCCAGCAGAAGGTGGAGGGGGAAACCGAAGGGAGTGAGACCGAGGATAAGACCGCGGAAGAGGTGAAGAGACACAGTAGAGGATTCATTGAGAAACAACAGATGCCTGCAATGGATGAGTTGATGGCGGGATTGGGATGGATAGAACAAGATGGAAGCGGAGGTTGGCCCCACTGACAGGCTCGTAAGCCTGACTGGGAGAGAATGTAAGATGCAAGATATTTATAAGTAATATACTTCATATTATTATTATTGGTTATTTCCATATATATATATATTATATATTACATATTATTATATTATTATTATTATTATTATATATATATTATTATTATTATATATATATTATTACATATATATTATTATTACTATATTATTATTATTATTATACATTATTATTATATTATTACATATATATATTATAGGTTATATATATTATTATATATATATATACATACATACATATACATATATACATACATAAGGCTACATATATTGGCCAATACAATATTGTACATATTGATATTACATATATATTATTATATTATTATTATATATATTATTATATATATTATATTATTATATATATATTATATATATTATAATATTAACATATATATATATATTATTTATAGATATATCAATATATAAATTCTATTACAAAT
>JABUQX010003457.1:127500-135000 GCA_015478945.1 Trachelipus rathkii | reverse complement strand
TGCTCTACCCTAACCCAATAAGTGTAGGTTCCAGTATTGGTAGATAAAGGATACAGAGTAGTCAAAATCTTAAGTGAAGCTACATTTTTCCGATCAAATAAGATACCATAGTTTTAACTAATTTTGTCTGTCAATTCTTATATATTTCATCAAATTTTAAAATATATTCTAAAATGATTTCGAGATATTTAATAGATTTTGCTATATCGATTTCCGTACCATTTAAATAAGGGATAGTGAGATCACATCTTTCGTTTTCTCTAAATTCAAAGACAATATATTATCTAAAGTTCACCTAAAAAGTTTTTGTAGTTCGACATTTATAACATTTTGAAAATAATCTTAATCTTTTCCTGAAAAATACATAATGTTTCATTTGCACATAATGACAGTTTTACATTGGAAATAGTTATCACCAGATCGTTAATATATATATATATATATATATATATATATATATATATATAATGACTATATAAATATAAAAAAGATATATATATGTATATATATATATATATATATATATATATATATATATATATATATATATATATATATATATATATATATATATATATATATATATATTAAGGGGTATTGATTCTTGCTGCAGGTCTCATGTAGATGATGATATTTCCAGTGTTTTGTACTAGTACAAAAGTGTCATTTCTAGCAACTTTACAATTTTTTAGTTTCACAAATTTTTGTTTTTAGGCGAGATAAAATTTATTTAGTTAAGTTAAGTTAAAGTTATGTTAAAGCTATGTTAAAGTTAAGTTAAGGTTAAGTTAAGGTTATGTTACGGTTAAGTTAAGGTTGTTAGTAGTAAAAGTACACATATTTTAAATTTATTTTATCAGATATTATCTGATATTTAAAAAAATATATATATTTTTTATTAAAAGTATATATAGATTTGAGTTTTGGAACTTCACAAGTTTCCATTTTTTTAAATATTTTTTTAATATAAAATGATGGTGCTACATATCATACTTTTATGACACTTTTATACGATTCCAAAACATTGGGCATGTCATCAACATAAGATCCCTTGTTGTAGAGTTATATTAGGGCGTGTCAAATTTTTTGACTTCCTTTTTCAAAAAATTAGGGGGTCAAAAAGTAGTATTTTGGTTAGCGATTCACAATTATATTTACAAGAACTGGCAATTACATTGGTTTGCTTGGTAAATAGCTACTTCAAATTCGTGATATTTTCACGTTTTATGTAATATTCGCAGCAAACTGTCTTCTCTAAAGAAGTGCCTTCTTAACATTATTTCTGTCTGTACTTCTGCTCTAAGATTAAGAATATACTTATACTATAATATCTGTAAAAAAATTTAGTGCCACTCGTAAAGGTTTTTAAACTAGCAATACTCATTTGCAGCTAAGTGTCTTTTTATTAATTTTTATTAATATCATACAAGTAGTGACATTTTCTTGTTTTCTTTTTCCATGCAGGAATAGTTTCTTCCACTTGCAAAATCTGAAAATTCGGAACCATGGCTAGTAAAAGGAAGACAAGACTGGCAACTTCCACTCACATGAGTAACTTCATTAGAACTGGTTGAGAAATGCAGCCTTCTGAACTCCCAACTAGGGACCGACCGGGGCGGGAATTTTGCCGGGGCCGGGGCCGGGGCCGGGGTTAGCTAAAATTAGAAATGTAAGTCAAAAACACTGAAAGTCTTAAAACTTAGGATGAAAGTTAAATATAATTTCAATTAATTAATAATTTTAATTATAAAAAAGGAATACATTTAATTAATTCAATTAAATAAAAATATTTTCGAAAGAAATTTTTAGAAAATGTTGATAAACAAGAACAAGTTGTATTAAAATATACATATATATTATTATATAAGTTATATATATATATATATATATATTATATATATATATATATTATTATTATTATTATATATTATATATATATTATTATTATATATTATATATATATATTATTAGTTATATATATATATTATCATATATATATTATGTTATTGTTGTTATTGTTATTATTTATATTATATACATATATATATATGTTATACTTCCATACATATATATATATTGGTTATTGGCTACATAGTTATTATAGCTATTATTATTGTTGTTGTTGTTGATATTACATAAAAGAGTATATATATATATATATATATATATATATATATGTTGGCCTTCCTAAGCTCATATTAAAACAGCTTATTAATCTCTCATTACAACATAACTTTTCTTTCATTTTAATGGCAAAATATTACAAACAGACAAACTTTCGGTCTGAGTATGGGATCCCCACTGTCTCCCCATACTCAGTAACATATATGGAACTAACAGAATTTCATCATATTTTACCCCACCCTTTATTAAAAAATAGTTTATGGATTAGATATGTGGATAGTGACATTTTTGTCTCCCTCCCCCTCAAAACACCAACCCTAATGATGTCCTAAAATATATTAACTTTATTCATCCTTCAGTTCAGTATATGATAAAAATGCCTTCCAACAACTCTATCCCCTTCCTCGATACTCCTTAATCACATGGAATAACAATCACTTTGAAATTTACTTTATATATAGAAAACCATCATTCGCACCAAACTATATACATTGGCTATCTAATCATTCCCCAAACACAAAATTAGCTGTTCTGTCATCTCTATTTCTCCGTGCCTTTCGTATATGCTCTCCCCCTCTTCTTGCACAAGAAACTAAATACATCCAACAATACTTTCAAATCATTTTACTATCCTGAGTTTTTCATCACAAAAGCATTTAACAAAGCAAAAGAGGTACTATAGCACCTTTCCCCGAAAATAGCAACACCTCCTTTTTACCAATTCTCAATTACCATTATATTCGTTAAAACAAATATTACCAAAAAATATTACCCTCATTCCATCAAATAACATCACCTTAAAAAACATTCTCAAACCCCCAAAACGAAAAGAAAATCTCCCCCAAAGCTGTATATATCACATCCCCTGCAATACTTGCAACAAAACATATATAGGTGAAACCATAGATTTGCAAAGAAGAAAAAATCAACATACAGATGACCTGCACAAGGACAGCATAAATTCAGCTTAAACAAGTCATAGACGTAACACAGGCCACTCTATCAATATCAACAATATAAAGATGATTAGAAATATCAATCACACGAACCATCGCAAAATCATGGAATCCTTTTGCATTTATAATAGTAACAACTATAATAAGCATCCCTGTGAAGTTAAGATAGATTTTATACAAAATAAATATCGGAAAACATCAAAATATTTCAACAACACTAAGAAGAAAAAAGCAGACCAACTGAAACACACTTGAACTGATGAAGATCAAGAAAGAAATCCAGTCCCTTAGCCTGAAGAGGTCTCGCGTGTCGGGACGAAAATTAACTTTCTTTCCTTTTAAAATTTATTTCATTAATAAAAGTGTCTTTAACAATGTCCCTTTAATTTGTGTACATTTAGTAATAAAATGAAGTGACAGTAAAGCATAACACTAAAAAAGAATCTGGCTTCCTCTCTAAAAAGTATATAATATATATATGGTTATTGGTTATTATATATATATTATAAGGTTATTATTATGTTGCTATTATTATTGCATATAGTAGAGTTGAGAAGATAGCAAAGAAGGCAAGAGTTATGCTGGTTGCTATTATATATATATATATTATTATATATACATATATATATATATATATATATCTATATTATTACATATATATTATATATATAGTTATAGTTAGTATATATATATAATATATATATATATATATATATATATATATATATATATATATATATATATATATATATATATATATATATATATTTATTAATTCAATTTAATAAATAATTTTGAAAAGAGATTTCGGAAATTATTACATTTTCTTGAAGATATTCACTTTAAATAAATAAATACATTAATATTTTAACAATTATATTTATTTCCTTTTCCGAATTCGTTTTATATATCAAATTTCGAATATTTTTATGTTAAAAACTCGGAAAAATTATAATTTGCCCTCAATTTTAAATTGAAATCATAGTAAATACCCCCAAAAAATTGATTATATTTAGGTATGTTTATATATTTTGCATGAATTTATAACAAAGGAGTAATGGAATTAAAATATATTTTTTTTATTTTGTTTGATTTAACCCTCTATCATTTAGTGTAAATTTACAGTTAACCCCGGCAGAAAACCCCGGTTTTTCCTGATTTTTGGCCGGGGCCGGGGCCGGGGCCGGGGCCGGGGTTGGCCGGGGCCGGGGCCGGGGCCGGGGCCGGGGCCGGGGCCGGGGCCGGGGCCCCGGTCGGTTCCTACTCCCAACTCTATGTGATGTTCTAATATATGGGATTTTGCTAAGAGAGCAGAGTGGAGAGAATGTCATAAATTACCCAGCAGCCACTCTTGCAAAGGATATCTATCCAAAAGTGCTTGAAAAGTGGGAGCTAGCAAACAGTTGTTTTATGGTGCCAATTTTAAATTCGAGAGTCACAGTCCTGAAGAAGATAGAATAAAACTAAGAAAAGGCCAAAAACATATCACTTGGCAGAAGATGAACTCGAATTGAAAGAGGCTTTCATAGCAACGTTAGACAAGCTCTTTGACATCCTCAATGCAATTATGAGATTAAACTATGTTCAGAATTTGAGGGTCCATGTCCAGGGGCCTGTAATGCAACTGACACAAGTCTTGCTATTGTATCACTTGTAATTTTTTACTTTTATCTACAAGTCCCGTAACACAAACTTTTTTTAAGACTTGTAGCTACAAGTAAAAATTGAACAAGTTGTAGACCAAAATTACAAGTTTGGCAACATTTGAATTAGGTCTGCTTTCGGTATTACGAGGTTCTGAAGGTTATAGATAATATTTTATTTGATTTGCTATATTACTTTTCTTTTGTTTATTTTGTTTTTTCTCATCCATCATGTCCGAAAGGAAAATGAATATGATAAGAGGACGAAAATCAACATACATTTTGCCTTTCCTTATATAACGAATGTTATTCATGTTTGCTTACATTCAGACATTTTCCGAGTCGTTTGATAGTTTTAGTTTTGTTTTCGCATTTGTTTCTTATCTTACTGTTTATAATTTTTAAATAATCAAAAATGCTATCGACAAATTATCTGAATTTTATTTTATTGATTTTCGTACATTTTAAGCTTAAATTTTCAGTAAAAATATAAAATATATGCTACGAAAAATCATAACAAACAGGCTTTATTCGCTCTGTCGAAATTTGGGTAATAGTTGAAATTTAAAAGTACAAAAACAGTGATGCCAAACCTCTCTCATATAAATTTAATCAATCTACCAAATTTTTTTTTTTTTTGTTTATTTAAATTCGTTTTAGAACTTTTTACTCTTGTACTGGCAATAAAATAGCAAAAATAAAAATATCTAAGAAATATAGAAAATTACAATAAAAGGAAAAGTTTTATTGTATATGCACTTGCAAAAAAATTTCTACCCACGTTCTTAGAATTGTAAAAATATGCTACAAGTTTTTGTCTTTCGTCGTCTTTTCTGTAACACAACCTACAAGTTTAAATATTTGTGTTACGGAAGTAGTCTACAAGTGCTGTGATTACACTTGTAGCTACAATTTTCAAGCTGCGTTCTTGTGTTACAGAAAATATACAAGTGTAAAAAAAAATCTTACAACTGTAGGACTTGTAGCCGTTGTGTTACAGGCCCCAGGTGTCCAGAGTCTAAACATGAAGTGCACATCTCCTGCTCTTGTAAGTATATGAGATCCCTGTCAAAGAACTAGTGTTTATTAATAGTCAAAGAGAGAAGGTTGGATTTGTTAGACATCATCAAATTGGATTACCAGATCTACCTAAGCACAGAAGACAAATTAAAAAGCAGAAAAGGCAAGAAGATGAATTAAGAAGAATTTCTGAATATAAGCAGAAAAGGAAAGAAGAGTTAACATTACAACCAAATAGTTCCTTTTACTTTCTTTACTACATGAAGTAGTTAATTTGATGGTACAGATGAAGAATCGGAAGATTCTTTTGTAAAATTCCATGTGGATGATTTTTGATGGTACTTTCTCACTTCGAGTGTTGGGGTGTCAGTATAATACCCACAATTGGTAAAAGTATATTGTCGGTCTACGTGCTTCAGCTGCCATTACAACAGCTGCATTTTTGGATGCTAGATTAATAACTGAAAGAGACAAGGGACTTGTCGTTGGTCACAATAATGCAAAAAAGTCACAAGAAAAAGTCATGAAATCACTTGATGAATTTTATGCTCGATGCCGGATAGCAAATATTGAATGTATCTTCTTTGATGGACGCAAAGATTCCACTAAAGTTCTGCTACAAGCAGATAACTCAAGTCATCAGTTTCCAAGTATTGTGAAAGAAGAGCATTACACTGTTTGCAGTAACCAAGTGGAAGGTATCTTAGCATTTAGCTCCAGAGAAAGACTTAACGAAAAGGAAACCTGCTGAAGTTTTTCCTAACCATCTTGTGGACTTCTTGAAGAAAAATAACATTGATAAACGTTTGCATGCTATTGGTGGCGACTCAACGAATTTTAATACTGGTTGGGAAGGAGGAATCATGCATTGGGTTGAGGCAAAGCTGAATCGCAAACTCATCTGGTTTGTTTGTGCTCTTCATACTAATGAGCTACCTTTGCGGCACTTGATCATAGAGTTGGATGGAAAAACTTTGTCTAACAACAAGTGGAGTGGAAAGATTGGCAACATGCTTGATACTGCAACAGAACTAGAAATCAATCCCTCATTTGTCAGAATATTTTTTTCAGAGCCTTTGGTTATATTGAGTGATACTGTTGTCAAAGATTTCTCTACAGATCAGGCTTATGGTTACAGGATAACTCAGAGACTATAAGGACAGGTGTACTTCCAACTGATCTGGCATTATTAGAAATTGATCCTATAAGCCACTCTCGATGGTTAACAACTGCAAATAGGATTTGTCGCATATGGGTTTCAAAACATGGCCTTAAAGGCAACAACTTGAAGACGTTGCAACTGCTTGTGGAATACATTGTCGGCGTTTGCTATCCCTGCTGGTTTACCATCAATTCGAAATTCTCTTGGGTGGAAGAACCTCTCCGCATTCTTTATCAATTGAAGCTCCTAAAATCTCAGAAACAGGCAGTAGCGGATATTGTTTTGCAAACAATCCAGCGTTCATCGTGGTTCGCATTTAGTTAAATGGTGCGTCAGACACTTTTATGCTCGGAAGACCAAGAAGAAAGGAAAGCAGAGGTCCAGAAGATAATTGAATTAAGGAATGAAGATGATGATACACCAGGAGACCTATCTGTTCGGCATAGGAAAATACCTGCAGTAAATCCAAATGAAACTTCCCTTTTGGAACTCATAGACTGGTCAGAAAAAGTATATGAACATCCACTTACTTGTAAACTCAAAATATTAGAAATAAGAAAGTTTGTTGAAGAGCCAATGCAAGTTCCAAAGTAGC
>JABUQX010003457.1:120000-122500 GCA_015478945.1 Trachelipus rathkii | reverse complement strand
TATATATATATATATATATATATATATATATATATATATATATATATATATATAACCAATCCAAAACTTTCTCTCTCCACAAAATCCATGTCTGATGGAGAATTATCTCGCTCCATCTTCAGGAGAGAGACATTGCCTATCTGGCATGGAAAAACTCTCGTTCTATCACCTTACCACTTCCATCTCTGCCTCGGAATCGTTGCAGGGCTATTATTCGACAGGCTAAGCGCTCTTTCACTAAAAGAAAGTGCGACCACTTGGCTCTCCTACTGATAAACATTTCTGGTCTCTTGCCAAAACATCCTAATAACTTTGTAAATCCAAGCTCGTCCACTTATATCTGCTCCAACGGTTCTTGTAGCTAACTCTCCTACTGAAAAGGCTAATCTCTTCTGACCTCCTTTTTCATCTAATTCTACTCTGGACGATTCCGGCATCCCTCTCTCCTCCTTCTCCTCCTCTCAGGTTTCCTATGCCTCTTCCCGTGATCACGCATGATCGGGTGCATGGGATTCTGAGATCTATGAACGTCAGAAAGGCTAGTGGCCTGGATGGCATTCCTCCCCGCGTTTTGAGGGAGTGTGCTTCTGAGCTGGCCACTGTCCTCTTTCAACTCTACTCTATGCCTTAATACTAGTACATTTTCTCAGTGCTGGAAGTGCGCCTATGTCCAGTCAATTCCGAAAAAGGGCAGCCGCTCTGATACTTCTAACTGCCGTCCTATAGCTCTTACTTGTATTATATCTAAAATCTTTGAAACTCTTCTTAACTCTCATTTCTTGGATCATCCGTAGTCTCATTCCCTTCTTTCAGATCATCAGTATGGCTTTCGACGCTCGAGGTCAACTTGAGACATACTATCCTATCTAACTGGTTTATGGTCTTTTGCCCTTAAGGACTATGGGGAGTCTTGTGTGGTGGCGCTCGACATATGAAAGGCATTTGATCGACTATGGCATGCGTCACTACTCTTCAAGCTCTTTTCCTCTGGGTTTCCTCCTTCGCTTTGTTTACTCTTGTCATGTTTTCTCTCTGGTCGCTCCATATCAGCACTCGCTGATGGAGCGACTTCTTCATCCTTTCCTGTTAATTGTGGTGTTCCTCAAGGTTCTCGTTTTATCTCCAACTTTATTCTTTATTTTTCATCAACGATCTCCTCAGCTGCACTTCTAACTCTGTTCACTCTTATGCCGACGACTCAACTCTCTATTCTTCCACCCATTTCAAATCTGCTCCCTCTTTTGCATCTAGAGTTGCATCTCTTCTTCAGCTTTCCGATTCTATTCTTGCCGACCTGGATGACTGGTGGGGCCGCCACAACCTTATGGGAAATTCAACTCTTTGAAAACTCAACTTCTTTACATCTCCCTCTCAAAACACCTCCTAACTTTCCTATTTTCTTCGACGGTTCTAACGTCTCACCTGTTGACAACATAAACATTCTTGGTCTCGAACATAAACAAAAATTGTCTTGGAAACCTCATATCACAAACGGTTGCTAAGGTGGCCTAAAGAAACTGGGAGTTCTGTTCAATTTGCTAGATTTTTATACCAAAGTTTCTCCAACTTTACACATTCTCTCTTATTTGGAGTACTATTCCCACATCTGGATTGAGGCCCACTTACCTCACATTGACAGAGTTGACTCTAAACTAAGAGACTAATAAACTGTCCCCTACTATCTACAATAGGTGCCATGCTCTCGCATGAATTTTGCGTAAGCATTGAAAATCCCAGACTCGTTGTGGAACTCCTTGCCATCTTCTGTTTTTCCAACTCTATTTAATATTCCTCTCTTTAAAACCCACGTCTGCGCTCATTACCTAAAAATTTTGCGTTAGGCTTTTTGGTTTTCATTTATTTATTTCCTGCCTCTCCTTGAAAAGGGCCCCAGCCCGTGAGTGGTGTTATCTGTAATATATATATATATATAGATATGGAGTATAGCAGCAGCAGCGAGCAGCAGCAAAGCAGAGTTATATGTTAAGGCATACATATAGCAGCATATATATATATATATTAAGAGAAAGAAAGAGTTATTAGTTTATATATATATATATATATATATATATATATATATATATATATATATATATATATATATATATAAATATATATATATATATATATATATATATCTGCTGAATATCGGATAGAATATTATATATTAATAAACCTTTCCACTTTGTTATTATATTTCTATATATATGTTGTGTATGTGTATACATATATACATGATATATATGTTATATATTATATACATACAAGTATATATAGCTATATATAAATTATATATCGAAGAATATATATATATATGTTGTTATATATATATATATATATATACATGTATATATATAGTATATATATATATAGTATATATTATGTTATATATATATATTATTTATAGCAGTTATATATATATAGCAGTTATATATATATATATTGTTATTGTTATTGTTGTTGCTACTAAGGTTATATATATATATATATATATATATAT
>JABUQX010003457.1:112500-115000 GCA_015478945.1 Trachelipus rathkii | reverse complement strand
AAAATCCTATATTCCATATTCGTTATTTTACTTGTAATGTAAATATTTTCACGTAAAATTAATATGTATTCAAATATGAATTTAATAGCTTATTCAATGAAGGAGGAGGGTGTTTGGTTAGAGTTTGATATATTGATTAACTGATATTTTTAATAAAAAAGAATAAAAAATTTAGTGAATACTTAAAACGTCTTTCATGCTATGTTATACAGATAATAAATAAAAATATATACTTTATTGACCCTAAAGAAGTAAGGAAATAGTGCCTGCCAGATAGGAGGGGGGTTGGTGTGGGCGCTACTGCTTTATTGCCTTGATGCCTAAGGTCAATAAAATGCATATTTAATACAAAATTTAAAAAAATTTAACAAAAAATAAAATGCAGCCCAGATTTGAACTGGGGAACATTATCAGTGTAGCGCATCTAAAACAAACTAGCTACGTAGACTGTTTTTTAAATGAATAAAAAATTAAACAAATGAGTTAATCAAAAATTTAAGTGTATATAAATTTTCATAAAGCAGGAAAAACATATTAGTTCCTATCGCCTAAAGAAAATGCTATTTGAGGCTATTATAGTGATCACATACGTACTAATTAAGTTATTAGATGAATTAGAGTAAAATCCGTTTTAGAGGATCGGTCCCCCACTGTCGTGTGAGTGTCTTACCATTTCAACCTCCTCAGAAAATCATCCTTCGTCATTTCAGTACATATGGATTGGTGTAACATACATTAGATAGGCCAAGCGCAAGTTTTTCTTCATGGGACGCACTCCAGGGGGTGTTCATATTCACCGTAACAACTTGAAACTATCAAATTCATTGGCTATGGGGTCGGAAACATGTAAAAT
This sequence comes from Trachelipus rathkii, assembly GCA_015478945.1. Lineage (NCBI taxonomy): Eukaryota > Metazoa > Arthropoda > Malacostraca > Isopoda > Trachelipodidae > Trachelipus > Trachelipus rathkii. The sequence continues at coordinate 114,147 of JABUQX010003457.1, read as the reverse complement.
GATATCAATATTGGTATATTAAACGAATGTATGCTTACTCAGCACCGCACTGCACCTGCTCAGGAGCCTGTGCAGTTCTCTGTATCATGTGCCTTATCCATCTCTACCATGTTCTTTTTCATTTTTCATACGTTCTCCGTATTCTTCCCTTATGCATTCATAAAATTTCTCCTTTATTTCTCCTTTTTTTCATCGCCAATCCCCCTTTGGGGCTCTCAGACATTCTTGAGGATGATGGAACCTTAAAAATCGGAATTTATGGGATCGTAAAAGTAGGGAAGCTACCCTACTCAGTCTATTATATGATTGTAAATAGTTTCAACTCTTGCTCTGGTAAAGGCTCTGGTACAGTGCACGGCAGCATAAGCCATCACAGTCACCGTCTTCTTATTCCTTCTTCATCCTTTCTCTGTCTTCTCTTTAACTTTCTTTGTTTCTCTCCTATATTTCTTTTTTCTTCTGGAACCTCTAAGCAAGGTCTTTAGACACCCTTGAGGGTTTTGAAATCAATCATGAAATAAAGTTCTATGGGTTCGAAAACATTGGGAAACAGTCTATTTTACGTTTGTACAAAGAATTAAACTCTGACTCCGGTTCCGGATACGGATATGGCTCCGTGATCTGCAGCTGAAACCGTTTAAGACTTCGAACTCTTCTGACTCTAAATCTAAGCTGAAGCATGTAGGCTATTTGTTTCCCAAACAGATACTAACATATACAAGTTAAAGAGCTCAACACTCACTTGCAGCGGACATAGTGGCATGAAACCGCAGTTCTAGTTTGAAAGTTATCAGAAATTTTTTTCCCCCTCAATTTGTAAGGGAGTTATATATATATATATATATATATATATAATATATATATATAATTAATATATATTATATAATATATATTAAGTTATATATATATATATATATATAATAAATATATATAATAATATTATATATATATATATATATATATATATATATATATATATATATATATATATATAATATAATAATATATATGATAGTAAATATATATATATATATATATATATATATATAATAGGAGAGTTAGGTTAGGAGAGTCTGAGAGGCGGTGGGGATAGGAAGGAGAGGAAGGGGGAGACCAAGAAGGAGGTGGATGGATGGAATAAAGGAGATGCTGGAGGAGGGAGGGATGAGGAGGAAGAGGGTAGGGTGTGGGCGAGAGATAGAGTGGGGTGGAGGAGTGGTGAGGGCGAGATAGAGGTGGTGTGAATGAGAGAGGCTGTACGTACCACAACCCCGCCAAGCGGGAAAAAAGTGGAAGTAAAATAATAATAATAAATAATAATAATAATAATATATATATAATATATATAAAATATAAAATGATTATGTCCGTACTGTGTATGAATAGATCTTGAATACTAAAGAACTTTATATATATTAACAAAAGGAAAAAAGATGATCTTTATATACGTAAAGCTGATAAAAAAGGAAAAACGGGGAAAGAGAAAGAGTTAACCAAAGGTGACCGTGGCTTCGATTATATAAGGAAGAACTATTAAACCACAGAATAAGTCTAGCTTACGTATAGATCAGGGGGTTTAAACGCCCGTAAAACCATTCGATAGACGATGGTTCGAATTCTCCCTTTGGAATTTGTAATATATGCAGT
>JABUQX010003457.1:105000-110000 GCA_015478945.1 Trachelipus rathkii | reverse complement strand
TATATATAAATATGATATATATATATATATATATAATAATATATATATACTATATATAACAAATATATATACTATATATATATATATATATATATATATATATATATATAACATTACCATCACAAGCATTGTTATTACTAACATCAGCATTAGCCTTGCTATTATTAACAATATTACCATCACTAACATTACCCCTATTATCAAAACATTAGCATTAATTAATTATTAACATTATTACTATCACTAGCCGTAACACTATTAACAAAAACATTAATATTATTACTAGTTAATAAAACTAACACTTTTAACGTTAACATCACTTTTAGCACTTGGAATTGGGAGGTAGCGTCAACTGCAGATTATACAATCCATACAAGGGAAGAAACAAGCAGCTGATAGGTATTCCCAACTTTATTAAGCATTTTGAGGAATCCAACAAGGACGATTCCAGTACTATTCCTCCTTCCCCACCCCCTCCAACTTGTTTATGTCTAACATTGTTTTTCCTTATAAAGACATTATTTGAACTTTCTCTTAGTTCAACACTAAAATGGCGTACGGTCCTGATGGTATTCCTACATGGTTTTAAAAACTTGCGCTTCTGAGCTTGCACCTTGCGTTTTTAAACTATTTCGTTTTTGTCTACTGTACCTCGACATGGATTTCCGTGCTGAGAAACTGAGCGATTCGCTGTGCGGGGTGGGGAAACTCGTGCTACTTCAGCTTGTGCCGAATAAACTACTAACCTGCTGTTTTAATCTACTATGTTTCTAAAGGTTTCAAATCTATTCTTAACAGGAAGATTTCGAAACCTTTCAGTTCTTCAAATATAATCTATGATTGCCAGTATGACTTTCGTAAGAAAAGTTCTACTGGCGACCTTCTCTCCCTTCTCTCTGATTTTAGGTCTTCCTCAGGCCTTTAGCGATTCGGTGAATATTTTGCTATAGCGCTAAACATATCGAAAACTTTCGATAGAGTTGGTCACAATGCTCTGATTACTAAATTTTCCTACTTCGGTATCTAACCACCTCTACATGCCCCTCTCTCTGATTTCTTCTCCGACAGTTTTATAGAAGCAGTTGTAGACTAACAAGGTCCATCCTATTAATCTAAAAATAGCTATGCTCTTCAGTGTTCCTACCTATTCCTAATTAATGACCTTCATTAATGACTTTCTCTCTATTACTGCTTCACTTATCTACTCCTATGCCGACTACTCCACCCTTCATTACTCATTTCGTTTTGAAAGATGTCTTGCCCTACAGCAGGTATCTCACTTCAGTGATGTCGCCTTGGAACAATTTACCTCTGACCTTTCTCGAATTTAATTGCGGAATTGAAAGAATGGTTGTCCTTATTGACTGAAGTTCAATCCCTTCATCTTACTACTCGACAATCTTCCACATAAATACAATATCTTCTTCGGGAACACACAATTCAAACCTTCTCTGTTCTTAAAATTCTTGGTATTTTTTTCGTGATCTTAATTGAAAGATCACATTATTTCCCTTTCTAAACTAGCTTCTAAGAGTTTGAGTGTTCTGAGGTGCCTTTGAAATTTCTCCACATCACCTAAGTTGCTTGCTTTTTTCTAGGGGTATCCTTCGCCCATGTATGGAGTATGCCTCACCAATTTTGGGTGGTTCCACCCATACAACTCTCTTTAAAAAGGAGTCTAGGGTTACTGGTCTTGTTAACTCTTTTGCTCTCACTAACTCTCTCTCCCCAATCTCCTTCTGCCCGTCAAATTGCTGCTTCACTCTCTTTGTACTATTGCTTCTACAACAGACACTGCCTTTCTGAACTATTTATTCACATACCTCTTCCAATGAAAGGGGTTCCTGTGACAATCCTTGCTGCACAATTTCATCCTTTCTCTGCTCAACTCTCTGATCGTAGACTTAACTACTCTCCTCAACCTTACATATACAGCACTGGTAAAATCTGAAACACATTTCCTTTATTTATTTTCCCAACTAAATTTGACTTGTACACTTTCAAACGCCGTGTATCGGGGCATATCGACCTTTGAATTAGACATGGTTTGAGATTTTTTCCTAACTCTAGTGGAATTGATAGGCCTCCGACCTTCACGCACTAGAGATTATATATATCTTTCTTTCTTTCTTTCTTTAATCTTCCTTTATTTTCCCAAGAAAGAATGGGAGTAAGGTGCGTGACGAGCATCGGAAAAGAATAAGCAGTAGAAGAGCATGACATGAAGTCGAAAGAAAGCAAAGCTTACTCGCCCCCTCCTACCATTAATATAGAGAAACTCAATCGAGTCAGGAAATCCACCCTTAAAAGCTTCATGGGACAGCGTTGGACCCTCACTATGGTAGATCATCAGTGTAAGGGTTCATCCCTTGGCCCAGGTGGGCCACAACCATACCCCCTCACAATCCCCCGCCATTCACTCGTTATACACCTTCTTTCGCCTCTCCCAAACTACATTCTCTCCTTTCATGATCAATGTGCATCGGACTTTCAAATCCACTTTTCTCTTCGGTCTCCCAGTTGGTAGTCGGTTCCCAACACACTGTCCACTATACATCCGCTGTCTGTAACCAACCACTATCATTCATCCTTTCCCATGACCAAACCATCTCAACATAGTTTCATTATTCTATCATTTACCCCTTTCTCCACACCAACACATCTCTCTAATACGTTCATTCCTCATTTTATTAATTTCTTCTACACCTAGCAATGCTCCTAAGATTGTCCACTGAAAACACATTGAACTTGAGATCTATACTTCTTATATCCAGACATAGTATCACTTACCATTTCAATAACACAGTAACAACATACCCCTCATGATAAGATCCTAGCGCACTCAAGACTTAGTCCCCTTTACATCACCACGGATTTAATTGCACCAGCAACTCCTGCCATTCACAACTTTCCTACTACACTCTGCATCATCCGTTCCTTCTCATCCAACACAATACCCCTAAATATTTAAACTCAGAAACTTGCTCCAGCTGCTCACCCATCTAACATATCTAATATAACCACACTGAGGACTGTCCTCACTCACAACCATAACCTTACTCTGTTATCTACGTTACTTTCAAACCCCTCGCTTTACATACCCTGCAAAATATCTCTACCAATCCTCTCAAACTTCTCTTCATCTATCAGACCAAATCATCCGCAATATAATAAGGTAGGGCACCTCCACTCATTCCATTCTCCATCATTCTAACACCATTCACACGAATTCTTTCAGTTCGGGGTAACCCCATCCAATATACAGAATTGTAATAACCAGAGACATAAACACAACCCTGTCTCACTCCGTATAATCCTAAACCAATCTATCTCTGTTATTTGACCACCATTTATTTCTTTACACCCGCTTCACATTCGTCATACATACTTTGATTCCATTCAAAGCCTACCACCAACACCATATATCACAAATACCTGCCATAAAGCTTCCCTATTAAACTCTATCATACGCCTGTTGCAAAATCCAAAAACCTCGAAATAATTTATTTTCGGTTCTCCTCCATCTCAATCATTTGATAATGTAAAGATTGATCCACACATCCTCTACCACTCCTAAACGCACCTTGTTCTTCACCAATCAGTCCTTCAGTCACTCGACGCACTCTGCGAACCAAAAATCCAGCCATCATACCTTCCCTACAAACACTCAGTAAACAATTCCCCTATAATTTTACAGTTCCCCCTTTTCTCCCTTACCTTATACAAGGGTACTCAACTATCTCTTCTCCTCCAATCCCTTGGAAACTATACCCTCCATATAAAGACTTTATTACACAACTTCCAAATCCAATCAATCACACTCTCGCCGTTCTTGATCATTTTCACCAGTAATTACATCTATACCTGCAGATTTACCATCTTAACTGTCTACACTCTACCCATTATACCTTCCTTTTCGCTAACTAATGAACCTCATCTCCAGAAAATACCTATTCCTTCTTGTACCAACAAACCCACACAACATTCACTAACACCTCATCATACTGTTAATATTGTGTGCGGATTTTCGAAGTGTTCTTTCCGACACTCCCGTTGCACAGGTCCAATTTCATCAGTAAAGATGTGTATCTATCTCTATCTTGCCTATTCAGTATTACAAGCAGATCCCTGGTGCTTTATTCTCATTTCTTGACCTTTCGCGCTGCCTCCAGAAGAAGCTTCCTATTCCCTGTGGTATGTCCTCATTCATCCTCCTTCCAAATCGTTCATTTTACCTCTTGTTTTTCTCCTACGTATGCACCTTTTAGTATTTCTTTTTCCCTCCTATGTGAAAATATAATTCAATCATCTTTCTTTTTTGAAACTCATCTATTACTTTGTAGTACATTCAACCACGCTTCGTTTTTACCTTTAACCGCTTGTGTCACCTCTTCATTCCACCATTCGCCTGTTAACATTCTTACTTCCTACTTTAGCACATCCACCACACTTCCTTTGCACTATACTATATATATATATATATATATATATATATATATAGTGAGTTATAGATATATAGATCTGGGTAGGTATATAGAGTATAAGGTAGTATATATTATATGTGTATAAGATGGAGTGTAGTATGTATATATAAAAGTCTGTTTTTACGCGGTTCAAAATGTTACTGAATGGTTGGGATTTCGCCCGTAGTTCATGAGGATATGATATTCCTCTACCTTTTACGCGTATGTAGGATTATATATATATATAGTTATGTATAATTATAGATTAAATAAGAGTAGGTAGTATATATGGAAGTGATACTGTTGAATAGATGAATTATATATAAGAAGAGAAATTATATAATAATATATATAATATTATAATATATAAAGGACGTAGATAGTAAATATATATATACCTAATATATATATAATATATAGTATATGTATATATATATATAGTATATATATATATATAATATATAATATATATATATATATAATATATATATTATAATAGGATAATAATATATAATATATATATAAATAGTTATAATA
>JABUQX010003457.1:87500-102500 GCA_015478945.1 Trachelipus rathkii | reverse complement strand
AAATTTAGTTAGGAAATATGTGAAAAAAAAAGAAATTATTGTTAATGAATTATGGGATGATAGAGAAAAAAGCCTATTTAGAACTGCTTGTTTATCGATACTCGTTTAAAGATAAATAGGCTTTCTGAGTATAGTAATTGTTTCTTTTTTAGAAGACTAAGAGATACCCGAAGGTAGTACCGCACCGCTTGCAGGTGAGTCGGGGTCTGTCGTGTGGCCTTCGGGAAACTACGGTAGGACGTATTTCCCCCCCCCTCCGAGGAGGGTCTCCGAGAACACCCTCTCTTTGTATTTGGTGTACTGCGTGTGGGGTTCCTCTTCCCACTCCCCTACGAGGTAGCGAAAAACAGTCCCCCCGTGTTCCCCGTTCGCATCTAGCCCCCTACATTAGCGGTTGTAATACCTTTACAAATAAATTATATATTATATATATACTTCTGTCCCCCGCCAGCTCGAGCTCCCTAAAAAAAAAAGGCAATTTTTTTTTTAACATTTTCCTAACTAAAAATTTTAAAAGGATTCCAAAAAATATATTCCTTTTCTCTGTAGACTATTGTAGTTTTTATTTTATTTTTATTTTTTTTTACATTTTCCTAAACTAAAATTTTACCAGAATTCCAGACAATGTATTCCTTTTCTTGTAGCTATTGTAGTTTTTTGAGATATGATTGTGGCTCTTCTAAGGCTGGCCTATATATATACATTAAATATATATATTATATATATATATATATATATATATATATATATATAATATATATATATATTATATATATATATATATATATATATATATATATATATATATATATATATATATACTATATACTAATATACAGTGCGTAAATGAGATGAGATGAGATGTTTTAGAAAATGGATAAAAAGAGAGGTGTGAGTTGAGAGAAGAGAATATGTAAGCTCCGGCGAGAGTTCTGATAGATGAAAAAGGATGGAAAAAGAAACCACCTGGGAAAAAATCGGAAACGAGTTGGAAGAAGATGTGACAGGCGTAAGAAAGCTGGTTTTAATTTAGCTTAGAATTACAGGAAAAGCACGACACTAATGGCACGAGCTATAAAGGGCAAAAACGGAGTCCTAATAGTAAACCAAAGGGAGATTGACGAGAGATGGAGGAGATTCTTCGAGTATTTGTGCAATGTGGAGGGCGTTGGGAGGAGAGATTGCGAGATCTTGATTTGTTGGAGGATGGGAGAGAGGAGGAGTGGTGATCACGGAGGAGACGATGGTGGCGTTGAAAGGTATGAAGAACGGAAAGGCGGCGGGAGAAGATAGAATAGTTGCGAAGATGCTGAAGGAAATGGGAGTTGAAGGGACAAGATGGATGTTACATCTGATGAACAGGTGCTGGAGAGATTATGTGGTGCCTGTTGAATGGATAGGGCAACAATCTGCCCAATATATAAATAAGGAGATAAAACAGAATGTGGAAACTATAGAGGGATTGCATTAATGTCGCAACCCTGCGAAGATCTATTAATTGATAATAGAGAGAAAGCCTGAGAGAGTTGGTGGAACACAAGCTAGAAGATGGCAACATGGTTTCAAACCGGGGAGATCGACTATAAATGATGTAGTGTTCGCTTTGAAAATGATAAGTTAAAAGAATTGGGAATTTAACAGGAAAACATGTGCACTGTGCAGCTTTCGTAGACCTAGAAAAGGCTTGATAGAGTGCCAAGGAAGTTATTGTGGAGGGAACTGAGAAGAAATAGAATATGGAATACCTGAGAAATTGTTTAAAAGCAGTAAAAAGCACTTATGTAGAACAGCAAATGCCAGAGTAAAGACTATTTCCCGGTGAGGCAGAATGGTTTAATGTTCACAAACTAGAAGGTGCAAGGAAGGCGACGCGTGCTCTCCAATTCTGTCATTTATATACATGACAGTTGGGAGATCGGTGAGGGAACAGAGGGAGAATAGAGATGTTTGTAATACGTGGATGACCTGGTGTTTTCGCACAAAACTAAGAGAAGACTGCAGAATTTTTGAAGGTTTGGACGAAGAGTTGAAGAAGAGGGGTATGAGATAAACCGAGGGAAAACAGGTGATGTTGATTGTGATGTGTGGAGATGTCCTTGAGAGTGAGTTTGAGTGGAGAAGGGCTGAAACAAACGGACCGTTTAAATATTTGGCGGTGCACTATGGTGAGGAAAACGACCTAATGCTTGGAATTAAACAAGAGAAATGGGAAATTTAATGGGACAGTAGCAATTGTTGTTTCCCATTGTTGAATCAGGAAAGAGAAATTTGAGACGATCAAGATAAATGATACACAAAGTCTACACTGAGGCCAATACTGACGTACGACATGAAGCTTGGGGCTCTTTAATGCGAGAAGCAAAATAGCAGTTGGGGCATGAGAGTATGCGCTTTGTGACTGATTAGAGGTAAGTAAACAAGAACAGACAAAGGAAGAGAGATGAGGGAGGTTAGGCGATTTGGAGTGAGAAGCTGCATAGAGCTTGTGGAGAGGGGACAGCTGCGGTGGTACGGACATTTTAAGAGGATAGAGGAGAAACGAGTGCCCAGAAAATATCTGGAATGGATATCGAGGGGGAGAAGAAGTGTGGAAGACCTAAAGTTAGATGGAGCGACAACGTGAGCGTGGCAATGATGAAGAGAGAAAGGAACATCCAGGATGTGGAGGCGTCGACGATGTGATGACAGAAGACGTTGAGAAGTTTCGTGCAGAACAACTGACAGATGCATGCATCTAATCCAGGAGATGGTGAGAAAGTGATATATATATATATATAATATAAATATTATATATATAATATATATAATATATAATAGTATATATATATATACTATATATATATATATATTAATATATATATATATATATATAGTATATATATATATTATGTATATAATATAAATATATATATATATATATATATATATATATATATATATATATATATATATATATATATTATATATAATATATATATATATATAATATATATATATATATATATATATATATATAAATATATATATATACTATATATATATATATATATATATATATATATATATAGTATATATACCCGGTAAATATATAATATATATATATATATAATATATATATATATATATATATATATATATATAAATATATATATATATATATAATATAATATAAATATTTACATATAAATTCAAATATGTATATAAGCACTAAAAAAAATTAATAATGAAAAAACGAGGTTATTTATATAGTCTCATAAAGATTTGAAGAGAAATATTCATATTTAGTTTGTTGTATTTAATTTTGTAAAAAAACATTGGAAGGATTCGAATCCGGATTCGGATTCGAATCCGGATTCGGATTCGGATTCGGATTCAAGCTTTTTACATGATTCGGGATTCGATTCGGATTACGAGATTTCTCACGCACACACGGATTCGATTTCGGATTCGAATCCAAAAAGGTGCTGGATTCGGATTCGGATTTGGATTCGAACATTTCCATACACCCGGATTCGGATTCGGATTCGAATCCAAAAGTGGCCGGATTCGCCCATCACTGATATATATATATATATATATATATATATATATATATATATATATATATATATATATAATAATATATAGATATATTTTTTATACAATAAAAATCATATATATATAATTATATATATATATATATATATATATATATATATTTATATATATATATATAATATATAATAATATATATAATATATATATATATTTCAAGTAGAAGTTTTCCAAAATTTTAAGTAGCTCATTTATAATTTTATATAGTGGTGGTCGTAGAAAGGAAATTTGATAAAAAATAGCTGTTTTGATTCCGACAGAGTAAGGTGTCAAATGAATAGGATCGGTTCAAAAAAGTCCTTATTAACGTATAAATTATTGAAGAAGGTAGGATTTTGAATTGAAAAATTTAATTAGGAAAATGTAAATTCTTTATTAAAGGTTTTGATAATTAGAAGGTAGATGAAGGCTCTAAATTAAAGTTTTTATATTACTATTACATTTATAAAAGAAAGGACGTGATTGAAGGAATTTTTGACAAGTGGTGAAAGTAGGTTTTCTGTAGATGCTTGTGTTGTAATCAGAAGAGTTTTTTTGTGATGAGGATTTCGAGGAAAGGTAAGTTATTGTTGGATTCCTTTTCTTTAGTGAATTTAATATTAGGTAGTTGTTTATTAAGAAAGTTTAGGAAAGGTGTGACTTTATGTGCATCAGAAAAAAGGAGGAAGGTGTCGTCCATATAACGTTTGTAGTAAGATATTTTGATTTTGGGGGAAGCTTTGTATAGACAGATGGACTGGTAATGTTTTAGATAGGCGTTCGCTAAAATAGCACTGAGAGGAGATCCCATTGCCAAAGAATCAATTTGTGAATAAAGTTGGCTATCGAAAAAGAAACAAGTATCAGAAGTAGCTAGGGTCAGAAGTTCTTTGAATTCGGATTTGGAGAGATTTAGAAAAGTGCATTGGGTACTAAAAATATTGTTTAAATTAATGTTAATGGCTTCAGTTGTGGGGATGGTAGTATACAATGACTAGATGTCAAAGCTAGACATATAGAAATTATGTAGCTTACTGATAAACGCGTAAGAATTTTGTATGGAGTATTCGTTGGAACTAAAAGGTGTCAGAAAATAACCAAGAACTTAGCTAGATTGTAGTTATAGGTATTACAGGAAGCTAGAATTGGCATCATAGGAATATTATGTTCATGCACTTTGGGGAGTCCATAGAGAGTACCAGGGGCAGAGCCTCTTGAAGAGCAGGAGTCATATTGTGATTTATTTAATTTATTGTTATAATAAAATTTGCGGAGGCAGCCATTGATTTTGTCTTCTAAGTTAAGATATATATATATATATATATAAAGCAGCTTTATCAGCCAAGTCAAATTCTATGGACATACTGGAAAGTTCCAGCGGAGAATACTGTCTGAAGAAACTAGCTGAATAAAAAGCACACAGATACTTGACTTCAAGCCAATATGAAAAAGAAAAAACACATTAAACTATAAAAAAAATGTTTTGGCTTATTAATACGCTAGTAATTAGTTAATTACTCCTTTAGTATATATCGATAGATGTATCTTTTTTTCAGTTTTTTCTACTAATAAACCTTAAAAACTTCGTCTGGCAAACATCTAAGGTTTAGTTTTATGCAAGATTTAGGGGGGGCAAGTGCCCCCCTTGCACCCCCCTTGCCTGCGCCAATGTATATATATATATATATATATATATATAATATATATATATATATATATATATATATATATATATATATATTATATATATATATATAATATATATATATATATATGTATATAATTATATACAAATATATATATATATATATATATTATAATATATATAATATATATATATATAGATATATATATATATAATATATATAATATATTAATTATATATATATATAATATATATATATATAATAATATATAATATATATATATATATATAAGGTTTAAAGTGTATTTGCATATTCCTATTGGGGCAAATCTATGTTATGTTTTTTTGTCATTTATGGTTTATGATTGCTTCGCGTGGCTGTATTAACTATCCTAGCTCTTTCTGTTACATCTACTGCAGTTAAACAAAAAAAAAAACAACAAAGAAATATAACAGACTTTGTTACAAATGTTTACAATGTATATTTGGGTGTTAAATTGGGAGACTAACACAAAACATGGGCTCCTCATATTGTATGTCCTGTGTTCTTATCGTTTTGAAGTGCCCATGATGTAGAGGGAGCCTCAAAATCACAGCGACGATTGCTACTTTTGTTCCTGTAATGTGCGTGGCTTTAACTTGAAAAACAAAAACGACATATATGTATCCACAAGTAAAATCCGCGATACATCCTGTGCCCCGTGGAGTAGGCACACCTGTTGCTTCTGCTCCCGCAAACTTAGTGGATGTTTGTGATGATGAATAAATCTGGTTGCGGAGAACCACAGCTTTTCACACAGTTCGAATTGAATGATTTGATGAGAGATTTGGGCCTTTCTAAAGATTCAACAGAAATTTTAGGGTCACGGGTGAAGGAAAAGTATCTATTATCCATAGGGACGTCGTTTTCGTGGTTTAGAGATAGATGGAGAGGAAGAATTTGAAACAGTTTTTCTCACAAAGAGACAATCTAGTGTACTTCTCTGATGCTCCTGGACCCACGAAATGTTTCAACATTGACTACGATACAAACAACTGAGGACTCCTTACCGACTATCGAAAAGAAGTCTCAAAACTGTACTTCTCTATAACGGAAGTAGGTATGCTTCCATACCTGTGGGAGATTCTCTTCATTTGAAAGTGTATTATGAAAATTTGGAAATGACTCTAACAACACTTAAATATAAAGACCATGGTTAGACCATTTGTTGCGATGTAAAGGTACTCTCCATGTTACTAGGAGAGCAAAGTGGATACAAAGAGCACCCATGTTTCCTATGTAAATAGGATAGCCAAGATATGAATCAGCGTTATAGTAAAAATTAATCGCCACTCAGAAAATCCATACAGTCTGGGATAAAAAATGTACAAAAACGGAGTTTAGAAGATCCAGAAAACGTTTTACTTTCCCCATTCCACATAAAATCAGGATTAATGAAACATTATGTGAAGGCACTACCAAAAGATGGAGAGTTTTAAATATCTTTGCACCAAGTTTTCTAATATGGCAGAAAACTAGAATACGAAGGAATATTTGTCTGTCCAGACATTAGAACACCTAAGAAAGATAACGTATTTGAAACAAAGATGGGAGAGACAGAAAATCAAGCTTGGAGAATATTCAAAGAAGTTGTGAAAAACTTCCTTGGAAGAGCATTTAAAGACTTGGGTTGCAACATGATCATTAAAGTTTATTTTGGATTACTTCCCAGATAACCTAGGAGCTGTGAGTGAATGACAGGGTGAACGATTTCCCTCAAGATATAAAGGAAATGGAAAAACGATATCAAGGAAGATGGAATGTCAGCATAATAGGTGATTACTGCTGGATGCTAAAGTTTGAGACTCCACACAACGAGCACAAGCGGAATAGTACCAAAAGATCCAACGACGAAAACAGGAAACAATATTATGGAGATTTAGACCGATTTTAAATGATCTTTGCATGCTTTTGCCTTATTTTATCTACACGTTTTGTAATCTGTATTCCTATTTAAGAGGTTATAGAAATAAATTTTACTTATTAAATTTTGGTAATTTTGTGTTTGTTTTTAAAACTTTATACCCCTTTTATAAAATAATTCTACGTGATAGGAAAAAAACTGAGGTCATATTTGAAATCAGGACAACAAATCCAATATAATGAACACCTAAATTTCAAAAATTTAAAAAAATTTCAAAAAAAATAAAATTTCAAATTTTCAAAAAGTTAAATTTTGCAGGTCAAAATTTAGCGGACCAAAACCAGAAATTCCTCCCAAGGGAATTTGTTATGATAGATTATAGCAAGCCTACAATGTAAGAAAAAAAAACTAATGTTATGCGAAGGAGTGTGCCTTTGAGAGATAGAATGAGGAGTGAGCAGGTAAGAAGGGATCTAGGGATGATGTCGACCCTGGAATCTGTGGAAAGAAACCAACTGAGATGGTTTGAACACGTGAAAAGGATGGCGGAGGAGGGAGAGTTTAAGGGAGATGTTGGAGTGGAGACAGGAGGGAAGGCTATTTCAGGAAGTCGAGGAGGAGATGGATGGAGGACTGGATGAGGTGAGCAAGGCTTTGCAACGAGGGAGAAGAACGCTGGGGGAGGTGGGGGTGGAGGAGGATCGAATATTCGATGATAGGGATGCGTGGAAAAAAAGACTCTGTAGGTGTAGCACCTGACAGGCTCTCCCTGGATGGCGACAAATTATTATTTTCGTGGGTCAAAACATGAGAAAATAAAATCTTGTTACTCATTCTTCAATAGAAATTCAAATATTCCTTCTAAGTGAGTTATAAAGGATGGTAATATTGTTTAAAGTAAAATATACCAATTTAAAGTTGTGGAAAAAACAATGATTACCAATAACTATAATTTATTTATACTGTATAATTAAAAAAAATGGAACTTTTTATTTAAAAATCAATTTTTTTTTTATTAAAAAAAATAGATAATAAAATCAATGATGCGACTACTGGCGTTGCTATAATTGACTGGATTTTCCCAAATGAATCCTATTAATATGCCTATTTAGATTACAGGTCTGATTTGCGTTGTAAGGACAATAGTGGCATTTGTAACTTCTCTGCCGGAGAAAACGGGCATTAGCTCCAGAAAATTCCTTGCGGCATAGTTCGCAGAAAAGTGAAGCGTAATCTGAATTTCTTTGCGGCCTTGAATGTGAAAATGTATTTGTTTCCTGCAAAAGTTAATAAAGCATTGTAAAAATGGTTTCACATTAAATATGTATATTTTCTATTAATGCTCTCCAAACATGGCTTCTAATTTACACACTCCAACACGATTTTCTATTTACACACTCTGGTATGATTTTCTATTTGCACATCACTCCAACATGGCTTTCCATTTACACACTTAAACATGAATTTCAATTTTCAGAGCCCTCCAACATGGCTTTCTATTTGCACACTCAAACATGATTATCTATTCATACACCACTCCAACATGACTTCCGATTTATACACTCCAACATGTCTTTCTATTTACAAGTCACTTCAACATGACTTTCTATTTACACACCACTCCAACATGAGCCTTTTTTTAGCACATCATTCTAACATAGCTTTCTATGTACACATTCCACGACTTACCGGTATAGAAATTTAAATTTAAAATTAAAAAAAAAAAAATCAAACCATGGAAAAAGTACGTTTTTTTAAACTAATAAATCTAAACAATTTGAGGCGTGTTAAAACTCGTAAGTATACACTAGCGTTAGGTTCATGCTGCGAAATTGCATAGTAGCGCAGTTAGTTTCAAAACCCTCAATGATTATCAAAACTTTACAAATAAAATTGTTAAAACATTAAAAGGAAAATTAAAATATTTTTTTTTTTCGAACAAAAAATTAAATGAATATCTGAGAGTGTGAAAAGTAGAAGAACATTGGAATAAGATTTGAAGAAATATGGAGAAACTTGGAGAAAGCAAAAACAGGTCACAAGAATTGAGGTGGACATAGAGTATATTGCATGCCATATCACGACTCGTATCAAATCCAATGGGAAGAAGATCCTAAGAAACGGAGTCGAACCTGGAAAAGGGCGAAGAGACTATGATAACTACAAGGTGCAACACATTAGTAGAGAGGGTCTATCACTCGCCACCAAAATAGAGGGAATACCATGGACCACCAAAGTGTTTAGTATAAGGAGAAACACAACCCTTGTTGCCCCTAGCGAATGATCTGTAGAGAAAATGCACAAAATACAGTTAGCATCTGGGTATAAGACCCCACTTTGTAACTATTCTTCAAACGATGAGAGATCTTGGTACCTATACAGAAAGAATACACGTAATCGAATAAGATTATATATATATATATATATATATATATATATATATATATATTTATATATATATATA
Source organism: Trachelipus rathkii (assembly GCA_015478945.1). NCBI lineage: Eukaryota > Metazoa > Arthropoda > Malacostraca > Isopoda > Trachelipodidae > Trachelipus > Trachelipus rathkii. The sequence goes on along the minus strand of JABUQX010003457.1, from coordinate 92,914 downwards.
TATATATATATATATATATATATATATATATATATATATATATATATATATATATATATATATATATATATATATATATATTTTATATATATATATATATTTCGCCCCTAATCTCCACCTTATTGGAGGGCCACACCGCCTCCAGAAAGCCGGCCATTGGCTTTTGGGCGGTTCCACAGGTCAAGAAGAGAAGTTAAGGTGAAGCGTGGCAATAAGCGTCGATAAGGCACCTGGTATGAAGTGCTCCACGTGTCCTGGGATATACGACATCTAGTGTAGGAGATATAACGTTGTCAAGTTTGAATCTGAATTTATATTGCATGAGATTTGGGTGGTGATTCTCCGCTGAGGTTAATTTAGTTTCTTCTGGACAGTGATTCTTCTGTGGAGATGTTTGGGGATGGGGCGTTTAGTAGATTGTTATTAAAGTGATTTTTTAGTTGAAGGTATGTGTTAGTTAGTTGGTGGGGCATGGATGTATAGTTTAATATCTATTTGGGGGTGGTGTAATGTTTTTGCAGATGTCATTATAAAGCCATTGGTGAGAAAGGGGATTTGTCCAGTCTGTGGGGTTGATAGGTTTGGTGGCATGGATGGTTGGATTGAGTGTTTTCTGAAAAAATTGTGTCCCTACCATCTTCAAGGGAGGATGGGAAGGATATGTGTCTCGTCATGTAAAATGCTGGATGGGGGTTGTTTTAGCACAACATCCAGTGATTATTCTAAAGGGCAGTGCTTTGTGTAACTTGTAATTTATTTAAGTTAGATTTGTGATAGTGCTGAGAACCGTGCGGGGGAGGCAGCTAGCTTATATTAGTTCTGAGGAGTTGTTTGTGGATTGTGGTAAGGGTGTCTTTTCTGTCGCCGCTGAAGTTGTGTTGGGAGAGAGTTCGGAGGGTGTTTAATTTCCGCTGGGTTGAAATTTGGTCGATGTGGGAGGAGAAAGTCATATAGGTGTCGTAAGTGAGTCCGTAATATTTTGGGGTTACTGAGTGGTGTCGTTGTTCAAGCAGACTATTGCGGAATGGATTGGTGTATATCTGTGGTTAGGAGGTACGGAGATCATGGGAAAGCTGCACATCTTACAGGAGCAGCCAAGTTTCTAACAATTGTAGGTATTTCTTGGGTGTGTTGGGTAGCTGTGTTTACATGGGTGGATGTTGGGAACATATTCAGATGTCGCCCTGCGGGAGTAATTAGTTTCCAGATTTGCTGGTAGGATGTAAAAGAGATCTGCTGTGTACAGATTGAAGAGGAATGGAGAGAATGGCGCTCTGTGGTACGTCATTTTGTAGTTTAATGGCGTGAGAGTAGTGTTTTTATGGAGGTACCTTGGCATATCTATTGGTATGAAATTGAAAGTCACTTTATCATTGCTTAGAGATCAGCTATTTTGTAGGCGGACAAGTGTGTGGTTAAAATAAATATTTTGTTAATGTCGATAGCTGTAAAGTATGGTTCCAGGGGATGTGGGATCAGCTGGAAGCCTGAATAATTATGTGTTGAGGGAGCAGGAGGCTTTTGTTGCTGAGATTGCCTAAATCCATAAGGTTGGAATTTAGGGGTGATGTGTATATTTTTTTAATATTACCTGAAGAATTAGTGCTAATGGTGGAGAGAGAAGAGAGATTGGGCGATAGATGATGAAATTGTGGTATTTTTGGGCTTCAGTTTGGGATAATGAAAGTCGCTCTTCCAGATTGGGGGCAAGAATTCTGAGTTTGATTTAATAAAGATTCAGTATGATGAGAATTAAGCTCCCTCCCAGGGTGTTTCAGTGGAAGTTTGAGATTGATTCAGTCCTGTTGCTGGTGAATTTTTTTAGAGTTTAGTCTCTGATATCATGTTGGTTGGGTAAAAGGGGGAGGCTGAAAAATCGGGTAAGTTTTGTTGTTTTTTTGTTAACCTATTAAGAGTTGGTTTAAAGGAGATATTAGCGTAGTGTTTGCGAGTAGCAGTCTGCTTCTGTTGAATGATAGTTGATGAGCGGCAAGGATTTGGATTCGTGTGAGGGAGGGGGATTGTTTTGTGAGTTGTTTAGTTTTTTTGATAACCTGCCAGGTTTTCTTATCGAGATGTTGTTTTGTAGGTATTCTGTAAACTTGTTAGTAATGTTAAGGTGATTAGAGATCCGAGTGTTTGTAGTTATATTTGGCTAGTGGTTACGGTATGGTCTGTTTTCGAGTGGAAGTTTCTTGTTTAATAAGTTGATCGGATTTCGGGGAGCAGTTTGGGATTGTATGATTTTCTGTGACCCTTAGGTATGTAGAGACATTGATTTGATGATTGTGTTGTTTAAATGAATGATGGAGGTGTTTAATGTTGTTATGTCATATATTGGTGTAGGGTTAGGTCAGAAGTATGGATTCGATATGGTTAGTAAATTCTGTCCAGTTAGCTTTTGTAGTTAGTAAACGGCGGGTCTTTTTATGTGGAGTTTGGTGGGGGAGGGGTCTGGGGAGAAGGAGGATCGGGAGGGCGATAAGGATTGGGTACTCAGTGGTTGTGCCTCCAGGTTAGTCTGTGATGCAGGGAGGGGGAACAAAATGTGACGTCTGGTGAGGGTATTGGTTGGCTTGGGGAGGGATCCTGGTGGGGAGTTTTTTTGAGTTAAGGATATATCCAGATTCCAATACATTAAGGCTATGAGCACCGTGGGGATCAGATGGGTGTCTTCGTACCAGGCAGTGTGGTGTGCATTTAAGTCGCCAAGGATGAGATTTGGGTAAGTAGCTATTGTTGATAGGGGGTGAGGTTGTTTGGGGGCAGGTTTGGGGTGGTTAGCGAATATAAAGGTTGAAGATGTTGTAGGTGGTCCTGTTCAGGAGGATACAAGATTGGGATTTTATTAATGCGGCGGGAGTGGTGTGGTAGTTGTATTATGATATGGCATGCTGTTGTGTAGACCAGTGTTAGCGTATGGTGAGGAGGTTGTTAGGGAGAATATATGGCATCGTAACCATAGAATGTGGGGGGAGGGGTGTTTTGGGCGAGCGCAAGGCCACAGATAGCTATGTGATGTTTGTGTTTTTTTCAGAAATGTAGTTGTTCATGATTTGTTGGTTAAGCCAATAATATTGAATTGTAGTATGTTGAGTGTTTAATAATTAGTTTGGTCAGAAGGGGGCTTACGAGGGAAGGGCACAGGTTGTACAAGTGTAAAGTCTGATATTATATTTTTGGCACAATTTGAAAGACTCTGGTGTACCCATCCCAGGCAACTAACACACTGAATGCTATTTAGTCCAACTTAGAGTTTTTGGCAGATAGGCAGTAATATTTAGGACCTGGGTTGTTCTCGACCTCTCCTGAGGTAGGAGTAGTAGTCTCCTACAATGAGAGTTACATAGATGAAAGCAGATTTGAGACATAGATGGGCAAGTAGTAGGATGACTCATAGTAAAGTGGCGTAAATATGAATTGTAAGCCCTGGCCCCAGCCCACCCTTCTTTGCAGTAACTCCTGGGTGGAGGGGAACGGTGGATCTCGGTAGCAACCCTGGTACAGAAATCTGAGATCTCCCCTCGAGGTGAATTTGTCGGCTGCGCCGTTTGAAAGCGTTACACATCACAACCTAGTGAGTAGATAGATATATATATATATATATATATATATATATATATATATATAAGAGTTATTTATATATTATATATATATATATTGTTATTATTATATATATAGTTATATTAGTTATATATATATATATATATATATATATATATATAGTTATATTATATATATATACATATATATATATATATATATATATATATATATATATATATATATTATTATATATATTATATATATATATATATATATATATATATATATATATATATATTATTATTATATATATATTATTATATATATATATACATATATATATATATATATATATATCCCAAAGATATTGTAAAATTAAAAAGAAAAGAAAACAAAATGTATATAATACTGGCCAACAAAGATTTTGTAAAGAAAACATATATTCGCTTAATTAGGTAACTTGTTGCCCTGATTCTGAATATGACCTCCGTTCATGGAGCTGGTCTCTAGTTTTTGGAGATACAGAGTAGTACACAAAATACAGATTAATAACAAAGAATTTAGTTAAACGTAATTCACAAAAAAAAAAAAAAAAAAGAGGTATATCAAATTATACACTATATACATAAAATGCTAATAAGTCAAAACATTCAATTCAGTACAAGAAATCACAATTAATGCATTACAAATCGTTATCATGAGAAGGATTGTTCGTGTGTGTGAATGGACAATCACGTTGAAAATACCCAACAATAGTTCGCCACTATGTGTGTATCCCATCTTCCTTGGAATATCTTCTTCCATCACCTTGATAACTTGATGGAACCTCTCCCCTGGTTTCACTATAACATCCTATATTATCCGGAAACCGATCTAAGTGACTAGTAGAAAGTGAACTTTATGTCTACAGCATTCAAACTTTTAAGTTCAAGTTATTTTCAACAGCCTCCCATGTTGCAGATTATGTCAAGCCAAAAGCCCTGAAACAATCAAGACAAAACTTTTCAGCAGATCAATATCAAAGTCACAAGAATTATGAAAATTCATCCTTTGATGATTTAAGAATTTAGGGCTGCTAAAGATTCCAGCTTTGAGTTTCTCCCATACTCAAGCCTGGAAAAAATCTGCAAATATATTTTAAACATTCACCATCTTTGTCTAGGGCCCTAACAAATTGTTACTTCATCAGTCCTAGTTTGATGTGGAGTGGTGGAAAATAATTCTTCCCGTCAACCAGTGGATCGTTAACAATATTTGATGCACCACATCCATATTTCTCCAAAGGTGGCCATACAACTTTTCCCAGTGGTTCTCTTTAGCCCTACCACCCCACAAGAGAAACAAGGTACTTAGGATATCCGCTTTGCTGCCCAAGTAAGAAGTTGACCATCTTCAAATCAACGCATATAGACCACTGGTGTTCATTATATCTAAGCTTCTGCAAGATCATATTCTTTGAGTATTTTCATATCTCTTTCAGTTTTGTTGAGTGACCATTGGAATCGATGTATAACTATTGATATTGCATAAAACACACTTCAAGCTTCTAGTTGAACTATCCATAACAATCGCCAATCTTCTGGTCGTATTAGGCAACCCCATTTGGAGTAGGAGTCCAGGGGATGTTCCTACAGTACAGTCTTCTTTCTTCAGACAAATATGGGAAGAAGACATCTCTCTGATCCTGAAAAAGTTATATATATTCGGCCTCATAATGTGTTCTTTTCACTTAGTTCATGCCAAAAGCCTGAATCTTGGTTGAGACTTAATCTCTGTACTCAATCTTATTCCTCTGAGAACTGTTGCTGTGTAGAAGTACTTTTTTCATATTCACTACCACTATCTACGTGTGCACACCAAATCCTTGA
>JABUQX010003457.1:52500-82500 GCA_015478945.1 Trachelipus rathkii | reverse complement strand
TTTATGTAGCAGCGGCACCGGATATATATATATATATATATATATATATATATATATATATATATATATATATATATATAGATATATATATATATATATATATATATATATATATATATATATATATATATATATATATATATATATATATATATATATATATATATGTATAGTGAGCGGTCGTGGGTTCGCCAAATACTTCAAATATATATATATATATATATATATATATATATATATATATATATATATATATAATATATATATATATATATATATATATATAGTAAATATATATATATATATAGACTATATATATATATATATATATATATATATATATATCAAGGAAGATGGAATGTCAGCATGATAGCAGATTACTGCTGGATGCTAAAGAGGGACAATCCACATAATGAGCACAAGCGGAAAAGTACCAAATGATCCGTCGACGAAAACAGGAAACGATATTATGAAGATTTAGACTGATTTTAAATGATATTTAAATGCTTTTTCCTTATTTTAGCTACATATTTTGCAATCTGTATTCCTATTTAAGCTTTAGAAGTAAATTTTACTTATTAAATTTTTGAAATTTTGTTTGTTTTTAAAACTTTATACCCCTTTTGTAAAATAATTTTACGCGATGGAAAAAAAACTTAGGTCATATTTGAAATCAATACAACAAATCCAATATAATGAACACCAAAAATTGAAGACAATTTTCAAAAAGTTAAATTTTGCAGGCTTGTGCCTTGCGGAACAAAACCAGAACTTCCTCCCAAGAGAGGTCGTTGTGATAGGCCTAGCAAGCCTACAATGTTAAAAAAAAAAAAATGCTCGCGTAACCAATGTTATGCGTTGGGGTGTGACTTGGAGAGGTATAATGAGGAGTGAGAAGGTGAGAAGGGAGCTGGGGGGGATGTCGACCCTGGAGTGTGTGGAAAGAAACCAACTGAGATGGTTTGGACACGTGAAAAGGATGGCGGAGGGGGAGAGTTTAAGGGAGGTGTTGGAGTGGAGACCGGAGGGAAGGCGACTTCAGGAAGCCGCGGAGATGGATGGAGGAGGTGAGCAAGGCTTTGCAACGAAGAAGAACGCTGGGGGAGGGGGAAGGGAAGGAGGACCGAATATTTGATGATATGGATGCGTGGAAAAGACTCTGCTAGTGTAGCACCTGACATACTCTACCTGGATGGCGATAAATTATTATTTTTGTCTGCTGAAAATGTATTTTGTTACTCAAATTCATGATATACCGAAAACAGGGTAAAATTAAAATGAGGGTCAAAACATGAGAAAATATCTTGTTACTCATTGTACAATACAAATTCAAATATTCCCTCTAAGTTAGATCTAAAGGATGGTACTGTTGTATAATCCAAATCTACCAATTTAAAGTTGTGGAAAAAACAATGATTACCAATAACTATAATTTATTTATACCGTATAATAAAAAAAATGGAATTTTTTATTTATAATTCAAAAATTTTTTTTTATTAAAAAAAAAATAGATAATAAAATCAATGGTGCGACTACTGGCGTTGCTATAAATGACTGGATTTTCCCAAATGGATCCTATTAATATGCCTATTTAGATTACAGGCCTGATTTGCGTTGTAAGGACAATATTGGCATTTGTAACTTCTCTGCCCAGTGTGGGTAATAAAATGCCTCCTTAGGAGAAAACGGGCATTGGCTCCAGAAAATTCCTTGCGGCATAGTTCGCAGAAAAGTGAAGCGTAATCTGAATTTCTTTGAGGCCTTGAATGGGAAAATGTATTTGTTTCCTGCAAAAGTTAATAAAGCATTGTAAAAATGGTTTCACATTAAAAATGTATATTTTCTATTAAAATTCTCCAAACATGGCTTCTAATTTACACACTCCAACACGATTTTCTATTTACACACTCCGGTATGATTTTTCTATTTGCACATCACTCCAACATGACTTTCCATTTACACACTTAAACACGAATTTCCATTTTCAGACCGCTCCAACATGGCTTTCTATTTGCGCACTCAAACATGATTTTCTATTCATGCACCACTCCAACATGTCTTCCAATTTATACACTCCAACATGGTTTTCTATTTACAAGTCACTCCACTTTTTTGGAACATCATTCTAATATAGCTTTCTATTTACACATTCCATGACTTACCGGCATAGAAATTTAGATTTAAAAAAAAAAATCAAACCATGGAAAAAGGAGTTTTTTTTTAAACTAATAAATCTAAACAATTTGAACCGTAATAAAACTCGTAAGTATACACTAGCGTTAGGTTCATGCTGTGTAATTGCATAGTGGCGTATTAACTCTCAAACCCCTTAATGATTATGAAAACTTTATGAATAAAATTCTGTTACTTAAAACATAAAAAGGAAAATGAAAAGATTTGGTTTTCGCACAAAAAATTAAATAAACATCTGAGAGTGTTAAAGATAGAAGAACAATGGAATAAGATTTGAAGAAATATGGAGAAACTTGGAGAAAGCAAAAACAGGTCACAAGAATTGAGGTGGACATAGAGTATATTGCATGCCATATCACGACTCGTATCAAATCCAATGGGAAGAAGATCCTAAGAAACGGAGTCGAACCTGGAAAAGGGCGAAGAGACTATGATAACTACAAGGTGCAACACATTAGTGGAGAGGGTTTATCACTCACCAGCAAAATAAAGGGCCTGCCATGGACCACCAAAGTGTTTAGTATAAGGAGAAACACAACCCTTGTTGCCCCTAGCGAATGATCTGTAGAGAAAATGCACAAAATACAGTTAACATCTGGGTATAAGACCCCACTTTGTACTATTCTTGCATCCTGCCGTAGATATATACCCTCTACACGAAGTAATAAGATTTAATATATATATATTATATATCAATATAATATATAATATATATATATAATATTTATTATATTATAGTATATATTTATATTATATATATATATAATATATTCGAACATATAATACAGAGTGATCGAGAAGTCGCGCACATCAAAATATTCTAGTCTATGAATTTAATGGTAATCGGATTAGGTCTATCTGCAACCGCTAGATAGCACCACAGGTATTACCTGCAACACACGTAAACGTCATTGTGATTGGCCTTTGCTCCATGACGTTTCTCAGTAGCGTAGAGTCTTGACGGGTGAGGATGCTGTTTTCCAAGAGCAACGAGTGTTTATTCTTAAACAGTATTTAGCTTGTCGTTCATATGCACGTGTTAAAAAGCATGGGGATTTTCGGTAGACCATATTCGTGTGTTTTGGCTATTCACGTATCAGATTAATCGCCCGTTTCCGGGAAAACGGTTCTGTTGCTGACAGGAAGAGTGTCGGCAGACCTACCATTTTGACTACGGCTAAACTGGCGGAGCTTCGGAAAGTGATGCTGCGCTCGTCTATAAAGAGCCTGCGGAGACTTTCAGTAAACTCCCAGTTGTCATATGGAAGTGCCCATAAAGCGATGAAGATGTTAAAATTTAGTGTGCATATCATGTTCGCTGTGTTCAGATTGAAACACCAGATCAAGAGAAGGCATGGCACTACTGCGATAGTTTCGCTTCATTTGTTGAACAATTCGTGGATCGGCAGAGCTTGACCGTAGTCCTCTCACTGATGAGGCGTGGTCACCTTAGTGGATTCTGAACAGCCAAACCGACGAAGATGGTCTACGAAATCCCCATTTCTTTTAACACGTGCATATGAACGGACAAGCTAAATCTGTTCAAGATAACTCGTTTGCTCTTGGGAAAACGCTCCTCACCGTCAAGGAACTCTACCGCTATGTAGAGGTCATGGGGCAGCATCACAATGACGTTACGTGTTAGCTTGCAGGTAATACTGGGGTGCTCATCTAGCGAGTTGCATAGACCTAATCGTTTACCAATTAAAGTCTCACAGACTCAGAATATTTTGATGTGCGCGGACTTCTCGATTCACTCTGTATATATATATATAATATATATACTATATATATATATATATTATATATATATTATATATATATATATATATTTATATATATATATATATATATATATATATATAATATATATATTATATATATTATAATATTAATATATATATTAATATTATATATTACTATATATATACTAAAGATGATTTAAAAATGAAAAAGAAAAGTAAATTGGGTAATACATAATTAAACAGGCAAGAAAAAGATAAATAAATAAGTAAGAATTAAAAGATTAAAGAAAAAATGTTAAGAAATCTAAAACAAAAGAAATATTAACTTTTTATTAACAAATACAAAATATATATAAATAAAGGATAACCTTAGATAATCCATTGAATATATATATATTTATATATATTATTATATATATACTATCAGTTTAAAATTGTCATTGTATATAAGTATATAATATTTTATATATATATATATTATATATATATATATTATATGTATATAATATATATATATATTATATATATATATATATATATATATATAACACAATAAAAATGTAGCGTGGCAATCAGAAACCTTTGGAAAGAATAAAAAAGATAGTATATTTAAAAAATAGAATTCGTGAGATAAATGTTATAAAACTTATATTTCCACTTATCACCTTGTGATCTTTCGTCAGCAACAAAATTCATAAATATAAAGTTTTTATACGAAACCACAGGAATATAAACCCGATTTTCATTATGGGGGATCTATGGAAACAACAGAGAGATATCCATAGCAATACAATGAATTTAAAAGAAGAAAAAAATCATAATACGATCATATTTTCAAATAATTCTCGAGTACAAAATTTACTTTTGTTATTTAATTAAAAAAGGTTTAATCAAATATGTAAATACGCCAGTAGAGCATCCTAAAAGAAATATCCAACGGAAATCTCGATTTATGTCACAAAAACTACATTTTATTTTCATTGCCTATATAGTTATAAACATAAAATAACGAAAATACAAAATGCTGAAAATAGCATCAAAAATCCACTTGCCAGTGCTCTTGACCCAAGTAACGATGTACTTAAAATGTTTAAAATACAAGAACTACACTTTCGGGAATATATATATATATTATATATATATATATAATATTAATATATTATACTATATATATAGTAATATATTTATATTAGTATATATTATATATATATATTATCTATATATACTATAATATTTCTCTATAATATTTATACCGGTATATACTATATATATATATATTTATATATATATATATATATAATATATAATTATTATATATATATTATATAGTATAATATATATAGTATATAGGATTATATATATTATTGTTTTTTTTTCTCTCTCTCTCGCTTTCGTATGTATATATTATATATAATTATATATATATATATATGATATTATATATATAATATATTTATATATTATATATTATATATATATATATATATATATATTATATATATATATATATATATATTATTTTTATTTTATTTTTTGTGGTAATTGCACAAAGGTTTCACATTAAATTTTAAGACGGTTCCCTCCCAAAATAAAACAGAGCAAAAAAAAATCCATATAAATAATATTATTTAGTTTAATTTATACTGTATAATATATTACTCATTGGGATATCTGGAGAGGATGTTTAACTCTCATATGAGAACGAAGGTTTTCTGACCTGTTCGTTCTAAGTGGGCAAAATGGGCAAGCGAATGGTTTTAACCCAGTGTGGGTTATCATATGCCTCCGCAAATGCGATTTGCGATTAACTCCGTGAAAGTTCTTTTGGCAAACGGAACAAGCAAGACTTTGATAGGAGGAAGACGATGGTCTTCGGGAGTTAGAATCTTTGTCCGAGTGGCGTGGATGATCTGATGCAAAAGTTCTATCTATAAGATTACTCCACGTAAGATTCCGATGGCGGCTTGATGACGGCGGTGAGGCTTGTGAGTCAGAGACCTTATGCCATGTTAGATTCCCTTGCTCTGTTGAGGGCATGTCCTTTTCTGGAGCGGAGGGACTACCATCTCTAAAAGAAGGCATGGTTTGAGAGCAAGGCGGGTCGAAGAATGAAAAGGTTGATGCACCGAATATTCCGGACGCGGTCTGAAAGACAAATTCCCAGAGTTAATTAAACACAAGAAAATTGGAGGATCCAAAATATAGCTTTGCAAAATACTATAAATAAATGTTCAAAGAAACTTTTTACTTTAAATCTTTAAGAAAGTTTATAGATAAAACAAATATATAAATACCGAGGTGGGGCAGTTGCGGTTGAAAAAGTGTTATCTCTTCATTTGAAAGGTAGGTGCTATCACCACTTCCGCTACGATTCTTAAAACCTTGCGGAGCTAGCGGTACTTAAAAAAAAAAGAGCAGCTACTTATATCAGAGCTAATAGCGGCGCCTTTTTAAGTACCGATATCATCGCTGTTTTCGGGAGCGTAGCGAAAGTGGTAACGCCGCTGCTATTTTACGTTGTTTTCAACGATTGCACCTACCTTTTAAATAAAAAAACAAAACTTTTTCAACCAATTAATAGCGCCACTTTCACGCAGTTCTCTCCCTCTCTCTCTCTCTCTCTCTCTCTCTCTCTATATATATATATATATATATATATAATATATATATATTATAGTATATATATATATATATATTATATATTATATATTATATATATATTAATATTATATAATATATATTATATATAGTATATATCTATATTCTTTCGAGAGGATTTGAGATTTCTTCAGCTTTTATTAATTCCTTCATAATAACGGAAATTCATCACACTGTAGTCTCCGTCACGTCTAATTCAATGAATATCTAGGGGAAGGTTTCCGACAAACAGAAAACTAAACAAGCTAAACTAGTCCGATGTTAACTATCTGAATTTATTAAATTGAAATTCTAATAAATTGCCAGAGTTGTTTGAAGACGAATCAAATTATATTATAATAATTATAAATAATAAATATTTCCACATATGTAATATAAATGGCAAATACAATTATGCTAGATATCTTACCAGATATAATTGCTACTTAGACATTCGGAAATCAAAACTTTCTGTAAGCGCAGCACCGGATAATATATTATAATATACTATATATAATATATTATATAATAGTATATTATATATTTAATATATACTATATATATCATATATTATATATTATATATATATTATATATTTATATATACTTATATATATATATTATATATACTTATATAGTGAGCAGTGGTGGGTCCGTGTAACATTGACTCCAAATATATATATATATATATAAATATATTATATATATATATACTATATATATATATATTATTATTATATATATATAATATATATATATATATATATATATATAAGGGATAGGGTCCCCTTTTATCTATTCTGCTTTCAATGGCTTCTGACATTACAGTTCCTTTTCGTAACGGAATGTTTATCCACAACGGTTTCAAGGTTCATATTATTCATTTGAGTTCAATGAGTCTTGGCATTACAGTTCATTTTCCTAAATAAATAATTTTTTATGGGTTTAGGGTCGCCCCATTTATCGAATTTCATGAATCATGACCCTGGCCTTTTTAAACGGAGGATTAAATGAAAGAAAGAAAACCACAAAAGGAACCCCCCCCCCCCCCGAAGATGCAAGGAATGGCACGTCGATTTTAGATATTGCATAGCAAATTAATTAGTAAAAATAATTTTAATATTGTTACTGTCACAACTAGTCAGCGAATGAAAAACCAAACAAAATAAGAATATCTTATTTCTTTAATAATAATAATAATAATAATAATAATAATAATAATAATAATATAAAATAATAATAATAATAATAATATTTTATTTTGAGTTCATGTACAGGACCCACCACAGCTCACAGAGAAGTGGCCACACTGGGTTGAATAATCAATTCCATGGGTGGGTCCTAGCTCATACATACATATTTTAACTATCAAATAAATATTTGGATGGCAAAATTCATTCAAAATTAAATAAAAAGCTAAATAAAAAGATGTCCTTATATTATAAATGGTCCTAATTTTGCATGAAAAATCATATGTTGTAGAGAATATTCAGTTCTTGAAGGTAAGAGAAAATAGAGTTACTGTTAAAGTGGGAGGATTCAGAAATGATATGAGAGAACCTTTTAAAAGGTGTTATGGACCATAAAGTGAGAAAATGACGAAGGCGAATAGGGTCCAGTTGGGGAAAACCAATGAAGATATATGGTGAAGAGATTGCGGGGTATTTGCGACGGCAAAACTTACAGATGAGAAGAGGGTCCCATGACATGTAGACTGTAGTGGATAAGAGTGATTTGGTGTGTCCATTACGGGGACGTGCAGGTATCACCTTGTGCAAGCGCTTTCGTCGGTGAGAGGAAATAATAATAATAATAATAATAATAATAATAATAATAATAATAATAATAATAATAATAATTATAAATGATGATGATGATGATGATGATGATGATGATAATAATAATAATAATAATAATAAACGTGCTGATAGGTTGGATGATTTTGATGATTATAATATAATAATAATAATATATATATCTATAATATAAAAAAGATAATAATAATATGGTAATCTTAATATTAACATAATAATAATTTAATTATAACAATATGAAAATAATAATAATAATAATAATAATAATAATAATAATGACGATGATGATGATGATAATAAACGATGACGATGATGATGATGATAATAAACGATGATGATGATGATGATGATGTTTAATAATAAAATAATAATTAATAATAATAATAATTAAATTAGATAATATAATATAAAAAATTTAATGAATAATAATAATAATATAATAATAATAAATAATAATAATAAGTGCATAGATGGGCAACACAGACAATGCAGTAATTTTATATATATACTATAATATATTTATATATATATATATATATATATTATATATATTATATATATTATATATATTATATATATATATATATATATATATATATATATATATATATATATATTATATTATATTTATATATATATATATATATATATATATATACATTACATATAGCTTTTAAGTATTTCATATATACATTTTCACACTGAAAAATATATAGTTTACCACATTTTTTACAAACACACAAAGATTAACTCACCCGGTGTTTCCTGTTGATCAAGCTTGACACCTATATACTGAAGAAGTCACGGTTACTTAAATGAACAACGGAAAAAAGACTTGTTTTACTTTAGGTACCACTTTGTACCTAATGAACAACATTTCAATTGTATTTTATTAAATTTATATATTTCATAATTGTTCGTCATAATGTTCATGTATTTCATTGTTTAAATTCTTGTGAATACTTTGTATATGAGTCCTAAGATTGGATGCCCTATTGCAACGATGTGGGCAAAAGGGGCAATGGTACGGTTTCTCTCCGGTGTGAACCATTAGATGACGTTGAAGATCTTGCTTCCAATTTCGGCCTAAAAATTGTTTACCACAGAGAGAACAAAAGTGAGGTACGATGTGTGTTAACTTTCCCTCTGAAAGTCGGTTTCTGACGATGTTATCTCCAAGTGGTGATCGTAAAGTAAAATTTGAAATCGGGAGTGAGGTGCAATCGGAAAATCCTCCCATCAGTCTTGAAAGCACGCTGCTTGAATTCTGCAACGGAAAGTGAACCAATATAGGACCCAGTAACAAAATTACACTATAGTATAGTAATGTTAAATAAAACTCTTCTTCACTTTGGCTTTCTAAGGAAACATCGTTGAAAAAGAATAAAGATTCAAAGATTTCTCAATATTGCAAATATTGGGATCTTTCCCAGAACACATACATGTATGTATTCTTTCCCAAAATACACACACGTATTCTGCGAAAGTGATCTGTGCCAAAGGACATTATATAAAAGCGAACGTACTTTTTTAAATATGAGAATGGAACAAAATGTATAATTTTTAACAGGATAGAATAGTACGGACAATAACAGCAGTTCATATCGCATAGCCTAAATCTACATATAATCAATCATTTGTCCCAGTATATAATATATATATATATATATATAATATATTATATATATATATATATATATATATATATATATATATGAGAACCCATGTTACGTGTCTACGATTAGTCAGTCATTCGTAAGAAATTGGAAGCTTTGTTGAGGCAGAGTGAGTTATTCGTTTTTAGTTTGTTCTAAAGTTAAATATTCGTAGGATTTGAATGTCTTTCGGGACATGATTTAAATGCCTAGCAGAGCATTTGTATTACTTAGGGCAATTGCTGAAAGTTTTCCATTAGAACTTAAAGGACATAATGTCATTTTTTAAGTTTCTCTCTTTTTTTTTTTTATTGTAAAAGACAGCCCTCCATAGACAACTTCTATAATTCCTGTCTCTCTAGGCAAACAAAAATTTATCCTTCGGGTCTTAACACATTTGCAGAGAAGAAAATCTGCCTGCCTGAGTGCTCGTAAAGTTCTAAGTTCAAAATCAGATAACCAATCACCAATGGAGTTTATCTTCAAAACCAAATATATTTTGGCCACGGAAGTGTCTATGAATCGGCCATATCAAGGTGAAAAGTAAAACTAATCCCATCATAACAAGTAAACACACATATTGACTTTTAGTAAAACTACGCAAAAGCATTTCATGCACAGAGATTTACTTCAATACTATATATATATATATATATATATATATATATAAATATATATCATATGTATATTATAATATGAGGTGATATTTTATAATAATATATATATATAATATATACTATTTATATATATTCATATATATTATATATATATATATATATATATATAATAATATATATATATTATATATATATATATATGAAAGTGTATAGCAAGCTCCTTATCAACGGAGTGAATCAATTTTATTTTTGCCCAAGAAAAATTTTCAATTTTGCCAATCAAAAAAGAAAAAAGAAAAAAATCAATAATTTTCCATTTATTTGTTTCTCATATTGACTAAATTTTTTGATTTATTATAATAACTGATCAATCAAATTAGATAACAACATATATACAACTAAAATCAAGAAACTCAAAAGAAATTCGGTGAATTTTCTGAAAACTTGGCAGCGTCTGGACATAAGTCCAGTTCCGTGGAACGCTACTCTTAATTACTGAATAATAATAAATGTCGGACAAACCAGTGTTTCAAAAGACTCGCATTATTTCCATTAGATTATTATTATTATTTATTATTATTATTATTATTATTATTATTATTATTATTATTATTATTATTATTATTACTCTTTTTCTCCTAATTTTATTATTTTTATTATTACTGGTAGTATTTTTTCCTTTTTTTTTTTTTTTTTTTTTTTTTTTTTTTAATAAGTTTTTATATTTATAATTATTGTTTTAATTTTTATTATTATTATTATTATTATTATTATTATTATTATTATTATTATTATTACACTTGAATATGTAGAAAGCTGATAAATAAGCGAGATTATAAAATAAATTTCATTTGCGATATCGTCATTCAAATAAATATATTGTTAAATTATTGCACACTATGTAAATATCAGAAAAATAAGAGGAAATATTACAAATTTTTTTTTTTGTACTTTTCTTGTAGGGAAATTATTCAAAATCACAATCGAAATATATTTAATGGTAATATGTTTAAATAACTTATTAATATTCTACTATATACACAAATTGCATACTGTTAATTACAATCATACAGTTATATAAAAAAAAAGACAAACTTAAGTAATGAGTAACAATAATAAGAGAGATACCCAACATGACCTAACTGGGCACTGAATAAATAATTTGACGAAATTATAGTTGAGTAAGACAATTTAAAAGTATAAGAGTTCAGGATCCCATTCTTCAAAATAGATCAACCACCGTACCTGGGTCATAAATAAATTTGAATACCTATTTTTAATATCAACTGAAGATGCAGTTAATTGATTCTCTTTTTGTAAATGTTTCGTAGTTAAGTAAATGTAGAGACACTTTCACTAATCAAACTCTACAAATAGGCAAGGCTAAATATAATTTGTTAGGACAGAACTATACACAACATTCTCGTGTATAGTATAAATCAATATTGTTCAGAGGGTGAAGTTGGGGAGAGGGGGAGGGTAGAATAAAATTCTTGGTTAGAATGAGAATATCTACACAGGGGCGACTGGTAAACAAAAAACAGAGAGGAGTATGGTCCTTGCCTAAAAGTAGATTTTAACTAATCTCCTATCTGTTTATTCCATATCAAATAACAAAACTATCAAAATGCCGTTTGCTAGTGTTATAACTTGTTCTTATGATTGCCATTGTTTTTGGGTTTGAAAATTGTAATGCTTGTAGCAAAACTCTACATATAAGAACAAATATGTTTGCAACAAGAGTATTAGTACACAGCGCGAAACCCTTTCTTTTTATTACACTTTAATATATATATATATATATATATATATATATATATATAATAATATATATATATATATATATATATATAAATATATATATATATATATATATATTATATATATAATATATATATATATTATATAATATATATATATATATATTCAAATGTCAACAAATAGAAAGGGTACCGAAAGCTACTTTCTTGGTAACATTAAACTTCTAAATATCCTACACAGACTCTAAAAAACTTCAGCTGCATTCGCTCGGATGACGCGTCATAATGTGTTTCCGAAGACTGGCTTTATTGTTTGTTCTGTGCTGACAAAAGGGACAGTGATAAGGTTTTTCTCCTGTGTGGACTAGTTTGTGACGACTCAAATCTTGCTTCCAATTCCGACCGGGGAATTCTTTGTAACAAATTGGACAAATTCTTTCGGAGAAAAGAGAGCTGCTGATGCTATGCCTTCTCTGCGCGTAATAGTCTAAGGCAGTTTTCAAATGATGGATGTAGTTTCGTGGGTGTTGCAAGTTAAGTAACAAGTCCTGCAACAAGGAAAAGCCAATTTTCAATTCAATGTGTCAAAAATTTCGCTTAATATAACTATTTGATAATTTAGAGATTTTGCTCTAAACAAAAATATAATAATTATAATTTGTACCTAACCAGTGTAGTAACATGCGCTGTAAAGAATAATGAAATATAAATATTAATGTTTTTGTATATGTGAGACTAAATGAAGAAATTTACCTCATGTGCAAAAGAAATGTCAGGAAAACTACATATACTAAAGAAACTATAAATATTGTTAATTTCATCAAACTGCCTCAAGGATCAAAAAGGGATCGGAAAACTTAATCTTCGATAAAAGAAAAAGGATCACGATTGTCATTTATTAGAGGAGAGTACTCTTGGCTTTACAGTTAAGACGAGTTTGAGGGCCAGTCGTTTAATCAGACTGATGAAATGGGATATACTCATAGTTGATGAAGACCCGCTATATAAAAAAACAAGTATTAAATATTATATCGACTGATTTCCTCCTATATGTTACTTTGCTTTGCGAACACAACACGTAATCAGCTTCTTTTAGTTGGGATTCTTTTAAAGGTCTTTCCACTTGGTAAGCATGTCCCCTTCCCATCAGATATTTGATTTTTTTTTAAATGAAACTCGCGATTTTCTTTTAGGAAATTAATCGTATATAAAATTTACCCTACTCATATATATAATATTATATACTATATTATATATATATATATATATAGTATATACTATATATAATATATATATTTATATATATTATTATATTATATATTATATATTATATTACATATATATATATATATATTATATGACAAATTTCAATGGACGACAGCTGTCCAATGAATCCAAACAACCACTCATAAGCCTTGAACATGACCACAAAATTAACAATTAAGAGATTGTTTAAAAAGTACGCAATATAATTATATTAATAATAATAATAATAATATTGTAGGAACCAAAAGTAATTTAAGTAAACAAATTTATTAGAGACCTTAATAATTACCGATGATATATATATATATATATAGTATATATATATAATATATATTATATATATATATCATATGATATATATATATATATATATTAATATATATATATATTATATATATTATTATATATATATATATACAGAAATAAGAAAATGCATCTGAATAATTGATGTCTTTATCATATATATATATATATATATATAATATATATTTTATATATATTTTATGTATAAAATATTGTTTATTTTTACAATATATATATATATATATATATAATATATATATATATATATTATATATATATATATATATATATATGTATAGGTAAAGTGATGGAGCTAAGAATTTTGTGTCCACTGTTGATGGATTGCTTTAATATGAATCATTAGACTGGAGGATCTACTAGTCTTGTGTGGACAATACGGACACTTGTACGGCTTCTCCCCCGTGTGGGTCATTATATGACGCTCGAGATCTTGCTTATGATTCCGCCCTTTGGTCTCTTTGCCACAAAATCTGCAGACGGAGGATGAGCCGCCACCACCTGCAGTAGGTAGAAACCCTCTTGAAGGACTAATGTTGGCTGCAAAGTAGTTGTCAGGAAGATCTTCCATATCCGAGGGTAAGGGTTTCAACATCTGCCTGCAACAGGAATGAGTCTCCTTAGGAACTTGTATGAATATCTGACGGAGCCTATAAGACCACCGTAGAAATGCTAGCTTGTATCCTCACGCCAACAGATATATATATATATATTATATATTATATATATATATACTTAATTATATAATATAATATTTTATATTACGATATATATAATATATATATAATATATTATTATATATATATATATTATATATATATATATATATCATATATATATAATGTAAGTGCTTTCGGGACTATATTTATTTCTCTTCAGGCCTTACTAACAATAATTAAAAAAATATATTAGCGTAAAAAGTTCCACTCTTTCATTAACGAATTTTAATTAAAAGGAAAATTTTAATTATTAAATTTAAATTATTTAGTTTATTATTATAACTTATTAAAATTTTAATTATTTAAAAGGGAAAGTTTTAAGTTTTACATTTCACATTCAAATTTTGATCCTTTATTAATAAGGCCTGATGAGGGGTTTACTAAATCCCGAAAACGTTAGTTCGTCATTTTACCTTTAATATATATTATATCATTATATATATATATATATATATATAATATATATATATACTCTATATATATATACTATATAGTATAATTATATTATTATATATATATATTATATTTATATATATATATAAAATATATATGATATATTAAATATATATATATTATAGATAGTATTATATATTAAATCACTTCGGTAAGTTACTGTCGTCAATAAAAGCATTAAAAAAATATTAATTTATATAGACGTTTTGTTAATTAATAATAATAATAATAATAATAATATAATAGATAATAATAAAAATAATAATAAATAATATAAATAATAATTTGTTAAACATTTGATTTATTTTGTACAGAGAGGTTTAAATTTGCACATTTATAAAGTTGCTTCCGCATAATTAAATTTTATTTTGTTTTTAAATGGTTAATATGGTAGTCTTTTCACAAGGAATATTAGACCTTTTCGTTTTTGTCATTTGTGCTTACGCTCAATAAGAAATGCTTACCTAGTGTTTACACCGATTCCGGCATAAACGGACCGGCGACTTGTTCAATTCTTACTAGATTACTTTGTTTACAACAATTGGAATCAGCTGTCTGTGATGAAGCAGCCCATCGAAATGGAATAAACAGAAATAAACAAAACAAAAATAACAATGGTTTTATGAATTACAAATATTTGATTAACTATTGTGATGGAGTTTATCGATTTGGAAGAAATTAGATTTAAAGCTGATTTTTTTGAATGAAACATTCATCAAACCAAACGGACCTACCACACCGCCATCTTGTTTGTTTACATTTTTTTCGTAAGAACGTGCTTAATTTGGCAAGCACGATAAATAGCAACCTTGCAGAATTAAAAAAATTCCTTACGTTTGGTGAGCATTTCTTACGATTTTGTGCTAAGTTTGA
The DNA here is from genome assembly GCA_015478945.1 of Trachelipus rathkii. Lineage (NCBI taxonomy): Eukaryota > Metazoa > Arthropoda > Malacostraca > Isopoda > Trachelipodidae > Trachelipus > Trachelipus rathkii. The sequence continues at coordinate 66,448 of JABUQX010003457.1, read as the reverse complement.
CAAAAACGAATGCAAACTTGAGCATTTCTTACGATTTTGCGCTAAGTTTGACAAAAACGAATGCAAACTTGAGCATTTCTTACGTTTCGTAAGCACAAATTGCAAAAACGAAAATGGCTTTAATATGGGTATAAATATAATTTATTATAAAAAGAAGTACTTTCTCGTACGAGAAAAGGTACTCCAGTACTTTTCTCATATGAATTAGTCTTTTATTCTTGTGTGTTATTTTAGTACTTATCTCTTATGAGTAGATCAACTTTAAAGCTATGTTCGTTATTCTGTATAAGATCCACCTTAAAGCTTTGTCTTTAAATTTGTATATTCTTAATAAAAATATAAGTTGAGGTAAATGCATTTACATAGAAGACAAAGAAAAAAAAAGTAAAGGAAACTATTTAGTTATGTTAATAGCATTATGAAAATTTTACATATTTTGAAAAATTTTCAACTCTCGGTTAGGCTAAACGATTGTTATTAATATTAATACACAATCACCGTTTTTATAACAATAATAATAATAATAGTGCTTAAAATTTTCTATTCAACAGAGAAAATTTAAACTTTGATATAGGTATTAGCAAAGAGAAGGCTGAATATATGTTAATTCGGTAAGTAATGGGAAATATCTACATCAATATTAGGAATAGGAGATTCAGGATGGTATCTTTTAATATGTTGTTGGAACTTATCCTTAAAACTGCCATTATAAATGCAGTATGGACATTGATAAGGTTTAATTTTCAAATGAACGGCGAGATGGCGCTTGAGTGTCCAAGGTCTTGAGAAGGCTTTGGAGCAAATGGTACACCGAAAGAGGGCTTCAGATGAACCTGACGGAAGGGAGGAGGAAGCAAAGGATGACAGCGAAGTTTCTGTAGAAGAGTTCAAGGTTTCCTGTAAACAGAAAAGGATACGAGGTAGTATATGAACAGGAAACCTTCCCTAAACTAAAGATGATATTTAATATTTACGTTTACATTGAACTTATTTTGCAGATACCGGCAAATTTGTAGAAACTGTACTGTGACTAGTGAGGATATAGTCAACCACCTCACAAGGCTAGCGTAGTTCCATAACCTCCTAAGTTTCCTGATCACAAACTGGTATAATAATGAAAATTAATTTAGGTTAAGTTAGGTTAGGTTAGGTTAAGTTAGAAGTACCGTGTAGATCTACAGTACAGTTTCTACAAATTTGCCGCAGATACCTATCCGCATAAACATCAGCCCGAGTATACCCAATTTTTCTTCAATGAGATGATATGTACATGTTAGGAAGTCTTTGAAATGATCGACAGGAAAGTCGTATTCATCTTTCAAAAAAGTTGCGGATATTATATATGAGCGGTGCAACTAGTTTCATTTTTTTTTTTTTTGCACGAATGTTTCGTTAATAGAAAGCGGATGTAAAAAATATATCCCCATTTTGAACCCCGTTAAGTGGAACACGTTTATATTTAGAAGTTTCTTTTAAACTCTTTGTAAGATCTTTGTTTGAAATCTTTAATGAAATCGATTTTTTTTGTTATGGTTTATTTAGATTAAATTGTATTTTAAAATGATTTTCGAATTTTTCTTTTTAAAAAATGCTAAATTTTGTATTTTTTTATTTTTCTTCTATATCATATTTTATTTTGGCAGGTTAGGATAGGTTACGTTAGGTTAGGTTAGGTTAGGTTAGGATAGGTTAGGTTACGTGAAACTAAATTCGTTTAGATTAGGTTAGGTTTAGCTTGGTTAAGATAAGCTGGGATAAGTTAGGATAGTAGTAAAATGCCCCAAAAAATGTCAAATTTAGCATTTAAATGTATTTTTTTTTTGAGTGAAACTTATTTAAAATACAAATTAAACGAATATAAACCATAAAAAAAATCGCATAAAGCTCATTTTTTATAAAGATGTCAGTGGAAATAATCATTCACACATAAACACACACACACACATATACATATTCTCTTTCTCTCTCTCTCTCTCTCTCTCTCTCTCAATTTCATTTTCTAGTTACTCCTTACAGCAAGTTAAAAACAATAATAAAAATAATTAATGATTATTATTATTATTATTATTATTATTATTATTATTATTATTATTATTATTTTACCTCTGCTCCTACTGTCTCTTACTACTACAATAGTACTATTTAGATTAACTACATTTGAGATTTTTGTAAGGTATATATTATTATAAATATATATAATAATATAGTAATTATAATAATATAATATATATATATATATATATAGTATACCTAATATATTATGTTATATATATACTATATATATAGTATTATAATATATATATATATAATAGTGATATATGTTTCATTTTCGCTAATAAGAGATGAGCTAAAAGGCTCATCCCTTATTAGCGAAAATGTCAAACGTTTCGTACTGATAATTATACTTCCTTCTTTCCTTTACACATAATCCCTGCATCACAGTTTGAGGTCCCACAACACTCCAATTAGGTTAACCTTTACACCTCCTTTATTCAATTATACTAAACGAAAAAAAAATGGAGTAGGAGCCTCTTTACTTCTTCTATCTTCAACTCTTTAGAAACCTTTGCTGACCTTTTTTTTTTTTAGAATAAATCTATATTCGTCATGATCTACGAGAAAATGCGTAAAATACGATTTCAAAAGAAGTATCAATATTCCCCAAATGCTCAACTAAGCCACCAACTCGAACTAATAATATAATAATAATAGATAATAATAAACAGTAAACTAATAAATAATAATAATAATAATGGTTAATAATAATAATAATAATAAGAGAAGGAGAGAAATATGAAAGGAAACCGCTCATACGGCGTCATCATGAGGAAAATCAAAGCGGAACGAACAAAATCAATACTGAGGAAAGGGAAAATGTCAGTTACACGTAAATCTCGTAAGCAATAAAAAAAAAAGTACATTTCAATTATGTCTTCGTAATACGTTAAGAGCATTAATATATATATATATATATATATATATATAGTATATATATATATATAATATAATAGATTATATATATTAAATTTTTATCAGAGGAAATTTTTACTTCGAGTCTCCTAAATTTATAATATATAAAATATATATATATATTATAATATATAATATAGTATGACTATATATTATAATATATATATATATATATATATATATATATATATATCAGTACCGTTGCAAAACGGTATCTAGGGCGACTGAGTCTCAAGGCAAATAGCCAGGGTTTGACCACTAGGTCGTATGATAGGTAGCAGTTACCTAGAGTATTTCCTCTAGTACAATAGGGCAATGTCCGTGAAGCTCAAACTTTTATATATAAAAAATCCGCATCCATTTTTAACGCAATACAACTTTAAACTGGGTATTCGAAAACCGAGCATAATACCTCTCAAAAATAGGGTACAATATCTTGGTAGTTAAAAATTATGAATAATAAATACCAATGAAGGAAGAACTAAACTTACGTCTGAATTACAAAAAGATCACACCGATATTTGAAAATATGTATATTAAGTGATCTATATCAACTAGTAGGAGAACTAATTGTCAAGATAATCTGATATGGTCGTTAAATGATATATAATATACGACTGGAGTCTAGATCATACGTATATATAGTAGTTACTATAGGTATAAGAATAAGTGGTGGCATAGTGAGTTGAGGCTGGACGGTATTAAATGAGTAATAGTGAGACTAAAGCGAGCCACGATTGGTGGGTAGCGGGGAGAGAACTTAGGCAGTGAGGTATATAACATAAGATGTATAGAGTAATGCGTAGTAGACTATCAAGGTATTAATATGAATAAAGAGCTTGACTACTATGAGATTAGATATGATATATAGATGTAAAGAAGAGCGTTCATATCGTGTCTTAATGTATAAGTCATAAATAATAGGTTTAATAAAACATCCTCTTAAAGAGTAAGTAGTTACTAATAATATGCTAAGTAATATAATAATAATAATTTAATATAATATAATAAAATATATATAATACAATAATGGATAATAATAATAATAGATGAATAATAATGACAATAATACATATATCGTATTTAAAGCTGTTAGCAAACTATTCAATGTTTATTAATATACCATATAGGAATAGAGCATGCATATATATAGTATAGTATATATTAGATAGTTGTATATTATCTATAGATATAAATATACTATATAGGCAAGTCAGGGCTTTCAGTGTCATTTATAATCGCGATTATAACGTATATATATAATATAGTCTCTATATAATATACCTACTAGTATATTATCTGGTTATGCTAGAATTTAATTAGGCAATATATAGGTATAACTTATATATATATATATATCGATTAGTATAATAGTATCATATCAATTGTTGATGGTATTATCATGCTAAACGATATCTATGTTATACAGTAGTATATATATTATATATAATATATATTGTCTGTAGTGTGCATTTAATATAGTCTAGGGTCATATAATTTTCCGATTTCAGCTACTACAGACACATAACATTATTTCTCTGCTATTTTCTATTCATCACCATACTAAAAGATTTTTTCTCAATATATATATATATCCTATACTATGATTTTTATAATGATATATACTATATATATATTCATATATATATATATAATTATATATAATATAACTATATACGTAAAATTAGTAATAATTAATATATGTACGTTATGATGTAAATATATAGTAGTTATAAGTACTGTAAAGAAAGTATCATATAAATATAATAACTAAAAAATACGAGCTTAACATTGAAATGGTTATTAAATTGTATCAAGGTTTTATGTATAGTTTTACAATAAATTTAACCAGTATACAGTAACTATCACCAACATGGTAATATAAGTACGACCATTATTAAACAATTTAAGTTTAATGGTTACATAGAGATGTTGTATTAATATATATATATAATATAGTAATTATATTATATATATATAATATATACCCTTAATATAGTAATGTATATACTATAATATATATATATATAATACATATTATATATATATATAATATAATATAGTAGTTAAGAAAAATAAATTTAAACATCTTAGTTTGCTTCTTTACTATATAGTTCGTTGCCAATCTCAACTCGATGAGATCATTAATCGACATTTCGCCAGATCGACCCAAGAGGAGAGAGCGATGAGGAGACCACTTACGCACATTTCCGCCTTATATATAATTATATATAAAGTATATTATAGCATATTCTACCATTAATTAAGTCACAGTTGGTAAGTCTAGTAGAAATATAATATTATATATATATATAGTATTTATATTATATATATTATAATATAATATCAATATATATATATATGTATATATTCCCTCAGCTCATTAATAGAATCCTTTATAAACAGATTATAGGAAAAAGTAGCACGCAACCACAATACGGCGAATAATTATAATAATATGTAGACCTCGCATTTATATCAGAGGCGGGTTCTTCAAACGCGCTCGAGCGTTTTTTAAACGTCGTGAAAACGCCAGTCAATGGCGTTGTTAAACGCTCTCATACAGATTTCAAGCTGGCCGTTAGCTCGGCGTTACAAACGCCGCGATTTTACTCGCTCGTATATGGATAATTATATATAATAATATATTAGTATAATATATATACTATTATACTAAACCTACCTATATATATATATACTATAGTATAAGTAAGTAATGCATGTACTAATATAAAAGAGCAGTGGACGTTCTAATACTATAGTACTTAGTAAGTATAATTAAACGTTATGAGAATCTAGAATGAGTGTAGTTACTCAGTATTGAGATAGTAGGACTGGATAAATGATGTCTAACTTGTAATACAACTGTAGCCATGGGAGGTATGAAAAAGGAGTCGAGGGTCGGGACAGCGCGGCAAGCGAGGGGGTGCATAACGGCGGAAGTACACAGTTTATAAGCGGGGCAGAGACTTCCCCCGTCTAATAAAATGTGCAACTGAGCGTCAATGCTTGCAGGACCAAGTTGCATCCTTTGCGCAGGAGGCCAGCGTGGGGCGTAGGAAGGAGGGGTTGATTCGATGCGTACCGTGGGAAGTGCAGTAAGCAGCGAGGAAGTTGTACGGTGAACAGACGAGAGCGTGTAGATAGAGGTGTGAGGAGGCTGTGGTGACGTTGCAGCGTCAGAGGATAGTTATCGTAGGTTGAACAGCGGATACTTGGAGGGCCAGAAGATGCGGTGGGAGGGAGATCGGAGAAAAGCTGCGTGCTACTGTTATGACTGAGACGTTAAATGCGTATGGCCCCCGGTTACCGAGGGACGGGGCATGTTCTTGCGAAGCTAAGGCTAGCAATCCAGAGAAGGAGCATAGATCTTGACGCTCCAGCAGCGGGGGTATATGGGTCCATACACTTGTAGAGGAGAATAGGTGAATGATATGTGAGAACCGATGGAAATGGGGACTTCTCAGTCATGTAGCGAGGTGCCACGCATGTGGCGAGGAGAGAAGCGGCTCTTATTAAATCAATATACTTATTTATGTCGAACTTGGCAACATGCACTCGAGTTATAGTTAATAAGTCATGATAACTAGGTCAGGGACGATCTGAATTAGCGATAATGAGGACCTGCAGGTCGGTGAGACAGACGAATCGAACACTCGTAAGAAGACAGACATTATGGCCAAGAATGAGCTACAGGAGGAGTGAGATATGTAGCGTGCGTCCGATCGGCAGGAAACCTAGTACTAGCGTACCTTTACCACCTAGAGGCATGGACTGAAAACTAGAAGCTAGCGAAGCTCCGCTCAACGAACGCGTCGGATAGGCTCTGGATCCGCTCTCCTGAAGCGGTGATGGCCGGGTAGACCAGCGGATAGGAGCAACTGATGCTGATAACGAACGGGCGCCTGCAGCGAAAAACGACCAGCTGCCACTGCCGGGAGACCACGGCTCTGGAACGAAGGAAGTCGGCCAGAAAGACGCGTATTGGCACCAATATATAAGTATGTGTACGAGAATCATAGCACAGAGAGCAAGAGCGCAACACCTGCTGAGGCGAATGTAGTGAAAAGGCGAAGAACCCATAAAAATAATAAATAAATCGAAGTTCGCATCGCACATTAATTAATGTTTTAGAAAATCTATCGGCAATATTTATAACCTTGTTCGTTTTGCAATTAAAGTTATTTAGAAGATGTAAGTCGCTGTCACATTTTAATTTCATTCAGTAGTTAAATACAAGCTCGGAGCAGAAAAAGTAACATTTGGGTTACATCGTAATAGCTTCTTCCTATGTCTATTCCTTTATTTTTATTTATATCTTTATTATTATTATAATTATTATTATTATTTTTTTTACCAAGAGAAGGGACTGGCAAGAGATGTCAAAACCCTCTTGTCTTGATGCATCTTTCGGATATGTAGTGACAAGTTAGCTTTAATATTAGTAGTGGGCGGCGTGAGCCGTGCGGGCAATATGGACAGGGGTACGGCTTCACTGCTAGATGAGTTGCAAGATGGCGCTTCAAATGCCAGTTTCGATTAAAGCCTCTTCCACATGGAGCGAAATGATACACTCCCTACGTAAAGTCCATCCACACTCGAGTGAAGCGTTGATTGGTTGGATCTTGATTCCGATTTCGTGACGTCATTCTGAAGAAAAAAGGGCCAAGTGTTTTTAACTCTTGAAATACACCTTCATACTATTCTTCTTTCTTTTAATAAATCATAACCTATGATCTTTTTTTTTCAATCTAATCTATCATAATTCTTTAAAACTTATAATTGCATATCTTCAATAGATAAAAAAGAAGGAAGAAATTAAAGACTTCATCTCTAAAAAATATCATAACTAAAATATAAAATATGTCATATGACATAAAAAATATGTCACAGAGAAAACACGAACTCTTTCAATTGTTAAGATGTATATAAAATACGAGTTGTAAAATGTAAGATAGATAACCTTACTCAGAAGCTACAGAATAATAGTAATGATAATAATGATAATAATATTAATAATAATAATAATAATAATAATAATAATATAATAATATAATAAAGTAATATAATAATCAATAATAATCTTTTCAGTAATAATAAAATAATAATAAATAAATAATAACATAATATCATATATACACGGTATTTGGAAAGTATTACTTTAATTATTAAGTACGATTATAATATCAGTAATAATGTGATCGGTAACCTGAATAGTAAGGTTTGGTGGCACATATTTAGGGCCTAAGTATTCGGTTAAAGGTAAATCATAATTATATATATACTACATATAATATACACATTTATTTATTATATCATATATATCATATATAAATATATATATATCTATATATATAGTAATAATATACAAGCGCGGTCGGATCCAGTAAAGGCGTCGCGAGTTGTATGCCTCACAATGAATCAATCCGAATACTGGGGTCACTGAATTTAATTATTTACTTAATAATATTATCATATATATAGATTAGTCCACATATCGTTGCCTGTTAGAAATTGGTAAAAATACAATAGGTATATAAAAATAGGTATATATCGAAATACTTGTGGATAGTGATTATATAGGCGCGGCTGTATCGTAAATCCGTTACAGACATATATATATACATATATAATATACTATATATATCAAAAGCGGTGCGGTCCCATGGAGAAGCGGCTGAAGGGAAGAGTGTGTCCCTACTAAATAATGAAAATAGTATCAATAATTGAAATACTTCAATCTTAACAATTAGGTCAGCAGATTATTCTTAAATCAGTTTATCAACTTTAATACACATATCAATGTATTTCTATATCTTTCATTGGTAATATCAGCTAAATAGTATGTGTGAATACGATGACTTGTCCAGAATCTGTCGCTCCTCTGGTATTTAGAAGGAGGAAGCGAGCAGAGAGAGAGAGAGAGAGTGAGGAGATGAGAGAGAGAGAGAGAGATGAGAGACGAGAAGAGAGAGAGCGAGAGAGAGAGAGAGGTAGAGAGAGAGAGAGTGAGAAGATGAGAGAGAGAGAGAGAGAGGAGGAGAGGGAGAGAGAGAGAGAGAGAGAGAGAGAGAGAGAGAAGAGAGAAGAGAAGAGAGAGAAGAGAGAGGAGAGGAGAGAAGAGAGAGTAGAGATGAGAGAGCAGCAATCGGTAATATACTGATAAGCTATCATAAAGGTAAAATAAAAAGAATGCTTTTTTAAAGAATAAAGAACGCATCCTATTCCAGCTGAATTACCTATTTTTTTTTTTGTTAAAAAACAATGGAAAAAGTCATTACAATTAGCGCCTTCCGTTCGTATTTAAAAAGCACGCGATTTTTTCTAAAACCGACATTAGAACTTGGAGAAATACGGTAGGTCTGAATAAATAAATGAATGAGCTTGAAAAATGTGGTATAGACTAGAATAAATAAATTGGATGGCTTGAGAAATTCGGCAGGACTGAACAATTAAATGTTATGAATGGACTTGAGAATTGCGGTAGACCTTAAGAATGAATGAATGTATGAGCCTCGAAATGTATGATAGACAGCATAAATGAATGAATGAGCGTGAGAAATGTGGTAGACCCAAATAAATGAATGAATGAATGAGCTTGAGAATTGCCATTAGCCTGTTTGAGAATGAGCCTGAGAAATAAATACGGGCGGCGCTGAGTTACAAGTAAACGGGCAGCTCTAAAAATCCAACTAGGCAACCGTTTCCCAAAAAGAACGTTTCAAGTCATGCTTTAAAGCAACTACCCGGGTCTTCTCTCCATAATGCTTGAGACTCACTTCAAAGAGCCGGCCCCATAAGTGAGTGAGTCAAGAGGAGATTTTACTCTCCATCCTATTAAAATTATTATGCTATATACTATAATTTTTAAATAAATATATTACAATTTAATTATATTTTATTATCTCGAAAAATAATTAAGTGACAATAGTTTTTTAAAAAATTAGTCATCTAGAAACTACTTTGTGAGCGAAGTTCAGGAATATTGACTAAAGCATGGTTTAAATTTTCAGACGGAATTTAAATGCAAGATTTAGCATTAATTCTCATGAGGAAAAACTTCTTTAAAGAATATAAAACCAGTGCATTCTACCGAACAAGTAATATAATTATTTAATCCGAAATAGAAGAATAGAATTAACATAAATATTTGTAATCATATTATATATATATATATATATAGATTATTATATATATATATAATATTATATTATAATATATATATATATATCTATATAAGCTTATATATATATATATATATATTATTATATATATATATTATAAGATATGACTAGTTTTCCCATGAGCGCTAGCACCGATATATATATATATTATATAAGTCTTTATAGTTTTACTATTATATTTCATATTATTATATATATATATAAATATATGATTAATATATATATTTAAATAGTATATATATATATATATATATATAGTATGTTATATTACATATATATTTATTATATATACTATGATTATATATATTATTATTATTTTTTTTTTATTATTATGTAGAACATCCCAATTAATATATTCATATTCACTAAGCTCACTATCATATTCACACGAATTTAGAATGGCTTTCCTTCAATGTTGACCAACTCTTTGCACTTCTTGTTAGTAAAATGTAGCCATAGCTGTCGTAGTAGTAGTAAACCTAATTCTTGAATAAAGTAATGCCACCTTATATTGGGCAAAACACTTGTAGTATTTTTCGAAGCGAATAAATGAAAAATTGTACAAAAAAAAAAAAAAAAAAAAGTTTTTATACTCCCGTTTTTAAATTTATTCAATAAACTTTCTTCATTATATTATTATTTTTATAATTTGTAATAGAAGTAGTAGTAGAAGGCAGTGTAAAGTATCCCCTCCCACCTACCAAAAAAAAAAAAAAAAAAAAAAAAAAAAAAAAAAAAAAAAAAAAAAAAAAATTTAGAACGATGGAATACATTAAATACAATTTTTTGAGAAACGTACGAAGATTTAAATTTGGAATTGAAAAAGCGGTTATAACTATATTTCATTTTTCAAACATAAAATAAAAAAAAGAAGAAAAAAAAAAGAATACAAGTAACTCAGGAAAGATTTGTAAGCTTACAAAGAATGGAGTTGACTTGCGACTACTTTCACGAAAAATAAGTTACGAGGTTTAATACGCAAAGCTGAGGAGCCAAAGCCGTCGATCGGCAAGGGTTTGGGTGAGTCAGAGCCGGCGCCTGGTAATTTTCAAATGATTAAAGTCGGAGCCGGAGTTATAAAGTTATCGGCACCACAGTCCTACTTATATGAACATGACAAATAAATTTAATTAATGAAAAATTTGTTTTTTCCTTTTTTTTTATTTATAGACAGGTGATTTTTCATCCTTTTCAACCGACAGAAGGTATGAACTAATATTACGATCGTAAAAACATCACCAATACCATTAGATTTTACCAGTACACTGAAACACGTTTTAAATGGACAGTAGCTGAAATTGTGGTCGTTGTTAATTCTGGAAACAATGTATTTCAAATTTTACATTTCTATTTTCAGTTGTTAATTATTCCAAACATTGATATGGGGTATAGTTTATTATTATTATTATATTAATGAAACAAGTCCAGTATTTAAAGTTCCTTTGTTTTTCTTTTTCTTTTTTACCTTCCATTTCATATATTCCAAAATATACAGCACAACAGAGGGCCCTTCAAGACACACTACCAATACAAAATCACTAGACAATAGAAAATTAAAAATAAAAAGAACTATTAATATTTATCAAATTGTTAGTTTTAATCCAATTATGTTAAAATACAAGTTGCTGGGGGCTCGTGACAGATTAGTTGCCCCGTGAGGTTAGCATATATATATATATATATATATATATATATTGATATAATATATATATCTATATACATAGTATATATAAGTATATATATATATTTATATATTATATATATATATCATTATATATTATACTATTAGTATATATATATTATATTATATAGTATATATATACTTATATATTATATATATATACTATATATATATATATATATATATATAATATATATGTATATATATATATATAATATATAATATAAGTATAAGTATAGTACTATATAATATAATATATATATATATATTAATATATATATATATATATATATATATATATATACTATATATATATATATTATATATAGCTGTATAGCGCAGCTTTAAAAGTTAAATATTCTAAAATTGACATTACGATTAGCTTACTTTATTGAGATAAATGACAAACCGGCAACTCAGAATACTACTGTCCTGATTTGGAAATTCTATTTTTTTTTTCCATAAAGCTATTTAATTTTTTTTTTTTTTTTGGGGGGCAATTTTCTATAGTAGTCCAAATTGTATACTGAAAAAGTATCACGCTAAATGTTTTCTGAATTTTATTTAAGTCTTTATACTAGATCTATAGTTTTAACCATTCGATAATTAACTAATAGTTTGCTAAAATTGTTAAATTTAATAAAATTTAAAAACAATTCTTTTTGCAATTCTCAAACCACTCGACAATAATTGTCAATTTAAAAAAAAAATTAACCATTTCGGAGAGGCTCCTGCACCACCAATGTACCAAATTTTAACGTGCGCCATTTAGGGTCCACCCTGTTATAAAACCCGACAGTAATGCTCCCTGATAGGGCCGAAACATAGTATGACATTTTAGCTAATATCTTGAATATAAAAATACATTCAAGTGATATTTTAGCTTATTTCTTGAATATAGCGATACATTCCATTGAAATTTTAGCGAATTCTTGAATATAGCAATATATGCGAATAACATTTAAGCTAGTTTCTTGAATATAGCAATATACATGAATGACATTTTAGCTTATTTCTTGAATATATTTCCTTGAGTGGTATAAGTTTACAGTAAGATGAAAAGAAGAAGGCAAATAATACATTCGTAAGATTTATATTGCAATTCCATTATATTTAATTTATACAACTCAACTGAGATTATACCATATTAAAATCGATAATTATTTTCATCCGTTTTTTTTTCAAGTTCTGTTTAAATAAATGAAAGTTTTTTGGATGACATATTTACAGTTGGGAGTCATTATCTGTTTACCCACCCAACTTTTTCTTTAAACGGTAGTTTACATGACAATACTCTAATCTGATATATATATATATATATATATATATATATAATATATATTATGTATAGTATAATAATATATATACTATATATATATATAACTAGTATATTTAGTATATACTATATATATATATCTTATATATATATATAGTAGTTATATACATATATATATAGTAACAGTTGACTATCCTTTTTTCTTGGGAATAAATAGATAAATGACCATTCTTCTAAGATGGTAAAAAGGCCTTTGTAAAATTGGTTTTAGGACGACTATTTAGTAAACGTCAGAGTATTTGATATACATTAATTAACCATTGCTAGTGTAGTAATTTCTCCATTTTATAATTTCATAAGATGTAGTTTCGATTGCCCTTAGCTTCAAAATAACGTTTTTGGAACCAAAGAGTGTTCTGACCACCCCGAGATAAACCTTCTCCATATATATATATATATATATATATTATATATATATATATAATATATATATATATATATATATATATATATATATATATATATATTCATAATATATATAATATATATATATATATATATATTTATTAAACAAAGTTATTGTAATTTATTTAATTTGTGCTGTTTCTATTCCAGAAAAGTTGCCAGTTTTGTAGCAATTAAGAATAAGTTGTCATGTTTTTACTTTTTTTATATGTTCTAGCTTTAATATAAGTATACGTATACCACATCCGCCTTTGTAACAAGGGCTAATCAAACATCTGGACCCGCCTCAATATATGTTTATATCTAATGTAAATGATTCACATAATATCCGAAATGTAAGGTCCAAATATCCGCCCATCTATATATTATGTG
>JABUQX010003457.1:25000-45000 GCA_015478945.1 Trachelipus rathkii | reverse complement strand
AATAATAATAAATTTAATAGAAATAATAATAATAATAATAATAAAGAATAAAATTAAAAAGGTGACTACAATAAAACATTAATTAATATATAAAATTTATTTAAATTTAAACACATTTAAATACATTTCCATTTCAGAATATATATATAGTTATAAACAATATATAATGACTATTATACAATATATATAATATATATATATATATATAATATAATATATATATATATATATATATATATATATATATATATATATATATATATATATATATATATATATATATATAAACACAGAAAAGATTAATACCGCATATATTTAAATAACAATTCCCCTGACAATAGTTCCTACCTATAGTAAGTAGCGAACCTCCATATAAGGGATTAGTTTGGTGATATATATATATATATATATATATATATATATATATATATATATATATAATATATATATATATATATATATATCAGTAATAGTGGATATATATATATATATATAATATAATATATATAGTATAATATAATTTATAATATATATATATATCATATATTATATATATATAAGCTTTACAAAAAATGTTTATATAAAGCAATGGTCCTGTGGATATCTATTTAGATTTACAATCAGTAAAAAAAAAAAAATAATAAAAAAAACACTATTAGTCACATAGTACGGGTGTCTGGTTTATTCTAATATTTCGTAGTTATCTATCTGTCGCACCGATAAAATTATATCACTTTTACGATTCAAGCTTTGCCTTACATGTAAGTTTATGAGTGTCCATATTTCCTTTCTGATTAAAAGGCCTATGGCAATGTTCGCATATGTAGGGCTTCAAACCAGAGTGTATCAACATATGTCGTTTCATATTGTATTTCCCGTAATAACCGGTAAAGCTTCTTCCGCAGACGCCACAAATGGCAATTTCCTCAGGGTTATTTGACTGGTCTTGGAGAGTCTTAGTCATAGTGACAACTTTCTTTCTATCCGGTTGCTCTTCAACCCCAGTACGATAACTCTGCAAACGTTAAATACGTACGTCAAATTAAAGGAATATATTTTTATTTTATATATGAATAAAATTAACGCGGTCGCACACACACAGCCACACAAATATTAATGAGTAATACACATTCAGATGACGCTGTCTTTATTTTTAGCTAATCACAATATAGGTGATTGAGACAGTCGGTCTTCATACAAAACCTCGGGAAGTAATGTTTGGTATTTAAATCAACATAAACCAATCAATCCATAGTCAGCACCGGCAAGAACCCATGTTTTAAAAGGAAGGTAGCCCTTGCTCCTCGTGGGCTTTCATATGTTTGTCCAAATTATCTTTTCTTGTGTAGGATGCCCGACAAATTGGACACCTAAATCGAGTTCCTGTGTGAGAAGTCCGAATATGCCTTTTCAAGTTGTATTTTTGGAAACGCCCAGAAAATGATGCCCCACACTTGGGACACCAACTGGAAAGTGAAGGTTGGCACTGAGAAGTGCTGACGTCATTGGAACCTTGCCCATATGGAGAACCAACAATATAGACTTGACCTGACCCTGACCCTGAGGAAGTCGCCTGAAAGGACAAGTACAACAGCCTTAGCTTCTTTTATTGCATCTTTAAACAATAATATTATTATTATTTTAAATCGGTTATTATTCGCGATATAAGCAAATATGAGCCAAACATAAAAAATATATATATTTAATCAATATAAAACACTCAAATTTTATCTAAATATAAAACTTTACAATATATATATATATATATATATATATATATATATAAATTAGCTTGTTAATAGCAGAGTTATATATATATATATATGAGCAGATATTATTATATATATATATATATATATAATATATATATATATGTAATTTAAAGTTTCACTATAGTTTCATAAACACATCCCAGTTTTAAATAATACTAAAGTAACTTAACACATTGGTGCGAGAGAGAAAAAAAAACTGAACGAATAACTTCCGTGAATTTTCAAATTTATAACTTTTCAATAACGTAACTACTACACACGACAACTATTTTTTTTTTTTTTTAAAGATCACGTATTTTTACGTATTTTATCACTTCCTCCTTCCCAGGAGCTCTACGGACGCAGAATTCGATTCCTTCTGCCGAGAGCAGTAACCGCCACTCTGATGACTTTTAACAGAACTCTTACGAGAGAATTTCCGATTACAAAAATTACACTCGAAAGGTTTAAGACCGTAATGGATGCCCAGATGGACTTTAAAATTATACTTCCTTCTGTATCTCGGGCCACTGAAAACCCTCCAGCAGATGGGACACTTGCAAGTCGTGCCATCATCCGTAGCTTCAAAGGTTATACCGAAACCAGTATTCAAGGAAGAAGGCAACGTAGACGAAGAGGATGAGGAAGAGGAGGACGCTGTAGAAGGCAATGACAGGTGATCGTGTGGTTCTTTAGGGTTTCTTTCCTGCAGGCGGAGATTAATATAAAAAAATAGGTTTTCTTTTCATGACACAGGCTTTCTTATCATAGATTCTTACATATCATTAAATAAATTATTCTTTAATAATAGATAAACTTATCACCTCACAACTTATCAAATATACAATGTATCCCCCAGTATATATATATATATATATATATATATATATATATATATATATATGTTGTTAAGTTTAAATAGTTATTAAGTATATATAAATATATAATTTACGCATTCATAAAAAATACGATATAAAGATACAATATATATATATATATATATATATATATATATATATATATATATATATATATATATATATATATATATATATATATAATGAAAATGAAAATAATAATGAAATTTGAAAAAAGGATTGATTAATAGTATATATATATATATAGTATATATATATATATATATATATACATATATAGTTAAGTATATATATATATATATATATATATATATATATATATATATATATATATATATATATATATATATATATATATATATAAGCGAATGTAATATACACAACGTATCCCTACAGAATATAATATATATATATATATATATATATAGTATATATATATATATATATATATATATATAAATTGTTATATATATATATATGTTATATATATATATATATATGACTTGAAAATGGACTAAATATATTATTTTACAAAAAAAAAATAAATAAATAAATAGAAAACTTTATATAGTACGTCATTAAAAAATTACTAAAAGCATAAATTTCGGGATTGTGCTCCCCTCTAAATGGGGTGGGGTGGGCCCCATCCTCGCCCCGTGGGTAAACAAAAGAGAAAAAATAAATAGGAGAAATGTTAAAAAGAAATGCGGCATATGCCTATGTATTATTTTAATATACAACAATTAAAACATCAAACTCCTATTCTAGGAGAGGGGAACTATTATCTAGGTAATATCTGCCTAGGATCCGGACGAAAGATTCGAACAAGTGGCCGGTGCCTTGCAACTATGTCGCGCTACATATTTATTGCGTCACAGTAACGGCATTTAATTTTGGCTTAATTTTTAATTAAACTTTACATATATTTTTTTTTTTTTTTTTTTTTTTTGTACTAGGATAATTATTTGCATTATCCTCAAATATAAAAACTTTCAATTCCAATTCACCAATTTTTTCACACCTTTTCAATATATGAATAAAATAATCACTAAATTATTAGTATTAATAATAGTGTCCCCAAAAGGACTTGTTATTATCACCAAATTATTCTCACTTCATTTAATCTCGTATTTAATTTTATACTTTCTTTTTTAAGCTCGAACTACATTTTCAAAAGCCCCCCTTCACCCCACCACCCCCTCATGAACGTACTACATCAATGAAATCTCCATTTCTTTTCAAAATCCACCAATACAAAATAGGTTCGTCAACAAGTAATATTTACAATACACAAACTTATACAATTAAGTTAATCCACTAGTAATTATTACATTAAAATAATAATTAATAAAAGGAATATACCTATAAAAATAGTTATGTCAAGTAAATAAAAAATTAAAGTTATGCAACAGAGTGGATTTTGGCCGGAAAATCAAAATTCAATCTCCGGCCTGAGAAGGAAATTTTCTCTTTCCAATTCAATTTTATTTTTTACCTTCCCATATATATATATATATATATATATATATATATATATATATATATATATATATATATATATATATATATATATATATATATATATATATATATATATAAACTCGTAGCAGAAATGGATAGGGGTGCACTTCCATAAATTGGATGAATTATAGAAGTCATTTATATAACAAACATCGTGCTTGTGTAAATTAAATAATTTAATGTTCAAGTAAGAAGGTGCGACAGCATCGTCACTTCTACACACCAGTCGCCCCTGATATAAAGGAGTAGAGCATATGTATATCTATATATAAGCATATATTTATATATATATTATAGTTATGGTTATTTTTATATATATATGTGTACATATATATAAAGTGTACATAGTTTATACATATATATAGGTTATTTGTAAGAGGTTGACACCATGACGAAAATCAATAAAAATGTATCGTAATTTCTAATAATTTTAGAGTAAATACTTTACAATGTAGGGTAACCTAACCTAATATCAACGGAGTCAACCTCTTATAAATGTCCATATATATATATATATAAAGAAAACAGCAGCAAAACTCTATGAGCAGTTGCTATATATATATGGTGGTACAGCAGCAAAGAAGAAATATATGGGTATACATATATATATATATATAAGGTGCTATGTAATGATAGGCAGAGCATATATATATATATATATATATATATATATATATTATAAAAGCTTGTGTGAGTTACGTGTATCTTTTCAAAACTTTTTCTTTTGACAATCAACATGTTCCAAGTGAACTTTAAGATCGGATTTGCGCGAGAATTTCGTATGACACCTCTGACACTCGAACGGTTTGAGCCCGAAATGCGTGGCGAAGTGTCGCTTCAAATTCGATTTCCTTTGCGCCCTTTTACCCGAGAACGTCTTCGAACAAGTGGGACATTGAGAAACGAAACCATCGTCAACGCTCTCCCAATCGATATTGGCGAGACTGGCCACAAAGGCCTCAAAAACATCTGGGGAGGATGGATAGTTTAAGTTTAACTCACCAGATGTCGCAGGAAGTAACGAATTCGAAGCCTTCATACCCTGCCAATGGGGAAAAAACAAAAGAAAACAATATTACACAAAAAGAAAAAACAAAAAGAAAAAAAATAACTTTTTTTTTAAAAAAAAAAGTATATTAAAGATTAATTAAACTACAGTCGTAAAGCAAAATAATTTTATTCTATCATTTACATAGTGAACGCGAAATTTTATTTAATTACGTAAAAATAAAAGGAATTAAAAAAAAAAAAAAAAAAAAAAAAGTACCAAATCACAAATTTTGAATATTTTAAAATTTATTTATTAAAAAAAAATCAAACTCGATTATATATATATATATATATATCAGCAGCATATATTATTGTTATATTGTTGCTATACGAGTTTAAGTTAACAGTTGTTATACATTTAGAAGGGTTGTTAACTTAAGGTTAGAGATATCGAAATATTTATATATATCAATAAATATATATATATATAAACATGATATTCGGAATAGCACATTGGAAGATTTGGAAACAAAAATAGTGAAACTAATTGTTAAATTAATTAAACCGATAATTAAGCTGCACAAATAAGTTTATATATATATATATATATATATATTATTATATATATGTTGGCATAGAGTGATAGATAAGAGCATATATATATATATATATATATATATATATATATATATATATATATATATATATATTATATATATATATATAATTATATTAATGTCAATTGTACATATCGTCACTGGTATTTAAGTTTTTAAAACAAACTTTCTTTTTCAAATGCACATTCAAATGACACTTCTGACGAAACTTCATTTTACAAATATGACACTCAAATCTTTTGATACCAGCATGAATATCCATATGAATCTTTAAATTATAATTCCTGTGCCTGGGTTCGCCTCTAAAAATCTTGGAACAAATGGAACATTGGGTGGTCGATTCTCTACTAGAGCCTCCTGAATCACTGTATAGATGTTGAAGTTGTTTGTCTGACGACATTGATGGCGAGAATCCTTGTGAAGACGGTAGAAGAGTTTCGAGAAATAGAGTACCTTCCTGTTGGAGGGGGGAAATGATGTCTTAGTTATATCAATGACAATCTTGTATGCCAGAAACATAATAAATCATACCCCTTTATTAACTTCATATACACTTTTATTTACACACTTGGCAAGAACTCATTGTCAATCTACTACCATTGCTTAATCTTTAAGGGTACTACACATCTCTTTTTGTAATTATAAATACAGGAATTATAAATGTATTTCTATTGTAATTATGTATTATATAGGAAATTATCTTCGTGGTGAAGTGGCACCCATCATAGAATCACGCTCTTCTTGCCCCTCGAAATGAAAGGTTTGTTCATGCTTTTTCATGGACACCTTTTGATTGAAAGACTTGTTACAAAACCGACACGTAAAGGGCTTCAGGCCCATATGTATCGTTATATGTTTCTTCAGGTTGTACTTGGCGTAAGATCCTTGGAAAGTTTTACCACACTCCCTACAAACGATGGAGTTTGAGGAGGAGGAGGAAGAAGAACGATGATTTCTCCAGCGATTAGAGTAGTTCTGTCCTGTAAACGGATTTATCCTCGCCACCTGAAATATGGATGGTACCTACATTCAGACAATCAATCACCATTCTCAGCATGGTTTGTGTAATATATATATATATATATATATATATATATATATATATATGTTTTCTAAATTATTAAGTGTATATGTTATATATATATATAAATATATATATGTTATATATATATATATATATATATATATATAAAGAAGAAGAAAGAAGTTATTGTTACTATATTAATATGTTATGTTGTTATTTATATATATATATATATATATATATATATATATATATATATATATATATATATATATATATATATATGCTCTAGCGTTTTCGTAAAATTAATGGAAAAAGTCTCACAGGAAAATGGGGATAAAATATAACATTTCCTTAACACTGGAATAAACTGCAGTCATAGGTAATGACCGTAATAATGTCAGAAGTGAAGGGCACTTTTAAGTATATAGAAGTGGCAACAGCGACACTAAACTTTTGATTATTATAAGGTTACTCTGCCATGAATGTATTAAAAAGACCCTTTAAGCTGGATGCAAAGGGCCTGATGATAAAACCCGCTCTTGCTTGTGCATCCGATCGATGTGTACTACCATATGAACTTTTTGAGTGGCTCTATATGGGCACAGGCCACAACTGAAAGGTTTTTGACCCTCATGTATAAGACGATGCCTTTTCAAATTATACTTGGCGTAGTAGCCGACGAAGTCCTTGCCACATACGCTGCAGGAGACTCTGCTATCTATTTCTCTCTCCCGGCGGGATGTTCCATGTAGGAAGGATGCGTCGGCCTGCAAAAGCGCAGACCGATCAGCATTTCAGTCTAATTTCAGACACAGGTACACAGTTATATATATATATATCTGCATACCATATATATATATATATATATATATTATATATATATATATATATATAAATATATATATAGAAGTTAGTATATATATATATATATAAGTTATAATATATATAATATTAGCATATATATATATATATATATATATATATATATATATTACTAAAAAAATGCTGATAGTTCTTTACAATGAAAACACTTAATAATAATAATAATAATTGCATGAAAATTTCCAATATATGAGAAGCAAAATATCAAGAAAACAAAATGTCTACAGTCTATTTCACTACTAGTTCGTTAGGAAATGTTAACATTAAATTTCAACGGCAAAAAAATTTTTTTTTTTAAATTTTAATTAAAAAAAGTAAATATTCAATATCGTGCGTTTGGCAGGAAATGAGTAGTCGACCTCCTCCTCCTTATCCGTCACACATGCATTTATAGTGGGCGATCTCTTACATAGAGATTCGTTTAGTTTAAACCCCCTCACCAACAGACTGACCTAACCTCCAATTTCTGCCACTCATTCCACCCCTTAAAATTTTCGATTCGAATAGATAGTAAGAAATATGGACTCGATTGGTATCTACTCTCTCTTTCTCTCCCCCCCCCCCTCTCCTTATTTTAGAGTTCGATTATCGATATTTTTTATACATTTAGAATTTTTAAAAGCAATCTTTTTTTCACTGGAATTTAATATTAACGTCATTCCTAACTAGTAAAAATGAATAAAAAAATAAAACTAACTAGTCCTTCCCTTTAAAAAAAAAGCAGTCAACTACGAGTTGCTTCACTCATTTTAAAATTATTATTTTTTTTTTTAATTCAACATTTTATTTCTCATGTCTATAAATATTAATAAAATTATTTCGTTTTATACTAATTAAAGTTTGAAAGGTTCGTAAAAACATTTTATTATTTATACACTTCTTAATTTTGTTTAATTTTTAATTTCATAATTATCAAATTTTAATTAATACACAGAGGAAAAATTTCGAGGTTAATTGATGACACGCAACACACACACACACACACATATATATATATAAGGCGTTGCTAGTTACATATATATAGTTAGCAGCAGCAGCAGAGCATATAGTTATGTATATATATATATATATATATATATATATATATATATATATATATACACACACACATATATATGATATATATATATATATATATATATATAATTCAGTAGCGGATGATCATGTTCATGAATATTGTAGTATGAAAAAATAAAATTTTATGATTAATAAAAATAAATATATTAATAGGTAATAATAACTAAACAAAATAAAAATCGGTTTAAAGTACTTATATCGAGGGTGGAGGACCATAAGACGAATATTATTGTATATTGTTTATTTAATAATAATAATAATAATAATAATAATAATAATATCAATAATTTATCATCTTTTTTCTTAGGTAAATATCTATAATAATTGTCAAAACTAGTAATAATAATAATAATACATGGTAACTTTGGTAAATAAAATTGTAAAATAATATGGAAAATTATAATATGAATATTTTACATTATATATATATATATATATATATATAGTAGAGTATATGTGGAGTGTATATATATATATATATATATATGTACATATATATATGTATGAAGAAGTAGAATATATATATATATATATATATATATATTATATATATATATATATATATATATATAAACTACTTAGGAACAGATTTTCCTATTTACAATGAAACTAACCCGAGATGTACCTTTCACTGTCCATGATCATTATAATTACTTATCTCTAGGAAAATGAATTCTTTGTATGTGTATTTTAATGTGGGTACTTTGCCTAGCAGTGTACGAGCAATGAGGGCACGAGTATGGTCTTTGTCCCGTATGGGTAAATACATGATGCTGCATATTCTGCATCCTGTTCCTTCCAGTAAAATTCTTCCCACAAACGTAGCAACTCGCGACATCACTGCCGATCGATTTGGAGGAGTTTATCTGCAACAACAATAACAACAAAAGCTTTCCCAAAAACTCAAAATTCACAACAAATCTGCGGCCTAACTCCACCTTTTTTTTAAAAAAAATTAACCAACGGTCGTAGTAAATTCACTTAGAATTGGACATGTGAGAAATAATGTTTGTATATGCTTTGTATGTGGAAAAATATAAAAACTTGATAATTTACCTCAATTGCGATTTTCACACTAATAAGCCCACCCAATACCATCTTAAGGACTGTTCTATTTCGGGAAAATTTTTAATTATTATTAAATACTATTAAGACACATACATGCCTTCAAAAACAAAAAAAAACATGACTTTACCAAAATATGTTTGCAGCTCTCAGTTCAGTTCCATATTTTCCTTTTCACATACACACATTCAGGCACTTAAGTCTTCATATAAAAATTTAGTAAAATCACACTTGCACATAATTAGTGTGGCATCTCTCTACCTACATTAGACATCGATGGCGTGTCAGAAAAAGGATGTACTCTACGCATGTGTTTTAATAGATTAGGTTTATAGTTACTCCTATAAGGACAAATCGGGCATGAAAAAGGTTTTAATCCAGTGTGTATAAACATATGATGTCTCAAATTTTGATGCCTATTCACTCCGGAGATCACTCGACCACAAATCGGGCAGTTTAACCAATCTTCAACTACCGTTTTTCCGGAAACATCGCTACCAAAGCTGTTGCTGCTTCTCTCTCTCTCCTGCAACACAAAAAGGAGAGGCTCATTTTTGGTGTACCTAAATCTAAAATTTAATCCCAGAGTCCCTCACCCATACACTACTCAAAAACAGTTATGTGCTTCATTATGTACAGGTAATTTTATTATTTACACAATCAACGTACAAAATAATAATTTACACATTAAACGTACAGAGTAATAATAACAGAAAATATCTTCAAAATAGCCAATATTATTCAGAAATAATCTTCACAATAAATATAAATTAATTAAAATTTTTACAGCTCAGTTCTTTATATATATGTACAACTCGTAAAATAATAATAATTTAATAATAAATAATAATTAATAAATAATAATAATTAATAAATAATAATAATAATAATAATAATAATAATAATAATAATAATAATAATAATAATAATAATAATAATAATAATAATAATAATAATAATAATAATAATAATAATAATAATAATAATAATAATAATAATAATAATAATAATAATAATAATAATAATAATAATAATAAATAAATAAATAAAAGTAATTGATAATAATCAATTTTCAACATGCGTTCAATCTGGAAAGTCACTTTTATACTGAATTATTACTGGAAGATGGATACGAGACTGTAGCGCTGTGCGGGGCTGTAATAGGAAAGTTACTTGGTTGCTGTTCATTCCCAGCTGCAGAAGTCCCCCCGGATTTAGCCCCCTGTCCCGAACATGGATAGGAGACTGTAGCGCTGTGTGGGGTTGTAATAGAAAAGTTACTTGGCTGTTGTCCATCTCCAGCTGAAGAAGGGCCCCCAGATTTAACTCCCTGTTCCGACCCAGACGTCGATGCCACCAGGTTCCTATGAACGCTCCTTACATGCCTATAGAGGGTGAACTTATGATGAGCGCGATATTGACAATAAGGACACGAATGGGGACGCTCATTGGTATGAGTCATAAGGTGATACTTCAGTTTCTGTCGCCGATTTATTCCGTGTATTTCTTTACCACATATGTAGCAACTTGGAATTTCGGTATCTTTGCGACATCGCCCGCCGCTCATCTGTAAAGAAGGACATTTTCCATTACAAACGCGTCCCTATAAGTATTGTTCAGATATCCTTATTATATATATATTTATATACAATGACTGACTTCTTTCACATTTTAAATAATACTAAAACTTTAGCAGATGCCAAATTTTCACAATTCGCAGTTTTTTTTCGCGCAGAACTAATAATAAAACAATTGAAACTGATTTACGAGACGCGATTTAGTTTATTTTTAAAGCTTATTAATCAGTATTTTATATGGGAGGATCTTTGCATTGGTGCATGTTTCTCATGTGCGTGGATAAGTTAAACTTGAGAGCTGCTCTGTAAGGGCAAAAGGGACAGGCGAATTTGCGCTCCCCTGTGTGAGTCAATAAGTGGTAGCGAAGTTTCTGACGTCCATTAATCCCACTGAGTTTCTTCCCACAGATCGGACATATAACTGGTGTCACCAAAGAAGTCTGAAACACAGGGAGAAGACGAAGCCGATCAGTGACAAGTTACCACGATTGTGATTTTTTTTTTACTTATTTATTTACAAATTTAAATTTATTCTGTGTGTAGGAAATGAATTTTTTATCAATCAAAGTCGTTCTTTCCATCCAAAATATATGTAACGAAAGATGAGTACTTTGAAATTACAACATGGTCGCACCATGCGTTTTAAAAACTTATTTTTAAAGTGTATAATAATGAAAACAAACGATTCTACTAAATTAAGTTACTTAAAAAGAAAAATTGAGACTTCCAAAAAATCTGGCTTGAAAATAGTTCCATAAATATGGAATAAAACATTTTTTATGCCATAAACCTTTGTTAATAATATTTAGGAACGAATTTTTAAAAGTATTGGATGAACCATACAATAAAACGAAACAAGTCTTAACTCATTGAAATACCTTTCACGATCTATTATTACCATTGGTCTTTTCCCCAACATCATTAAAAAAAAAAAAAATCAATACAAACACTGACCACATTATTAGAGTACATATTTCCAGTCTTAAATAATTTTCGTCCATTTAACTTGGATATTGAGAGGAGTGCATATTTTGTATATGTTTGATAAGATTGTGCCTAAGGGCCGACCTATGCGGACAAATATGACACGCGAAATTTTTCTCTCCACTATGTTTCAAATAATGAAAGCGAAGGTTTTGATTGCGGTTGCGACCGAAGAAAAACTTGCCGCAAACGTCACAACGTGCAGATGGGTTACGATGGGGGTTCGACTGTACGGTTCCGATTTCGTTGGTGGTGACTGAAGAAGATATGGTGGTTATCTGCAACAGAAAGGTACACGCGAGTCACCAACCACTATATCAAACTCCTTCAGAATTCTTTATCGAATTTTACCATTCATTTTCATACAAATATACAAAAAATAAAAAAAGATGCATACACACTTAAAATTATATATATATATATATATATATATATATATATATATGCTTCTATACTGGTATTAAAAATATACACAGCATATATATATATATATATATATATATATATATATATATATATATATATATATATATATATATATATATATATATATATATATAACAAGTTTCCAGAAAATCAAGTTTTTATTTAAATATTATTATTATTTTATTATTATTATTATTATTATTATTATTATTATTATTATTATTAAAATAACACAAGAGTTGAAATTAGTAGACCCCTTTTCAGATATTAGGAAAATTAACCTTATCTTTGTAGAATTCTAAAGGTATATTGAAATTGTGATAAATTTTAACATTACATAATTCAATATTAATTAAACAATCACAATTATTAATTCCTTTTTTTCAATAAACGTTACAAAGAAAAAATGAATTAATATTATTATTATATTATGTTTGGTGTAAAAGCTTTCCCTTCCCATGAGACATCTACTGAGGAAAGGTCAAAAATTAACGTGAAATTCCATCAAAGGAGAAAGGAAACGCCAAAAATATTAAAGAATTAAGGACACACATGGGCAAGTCAAAATAATAAATGAAGGAATGGGCAGTGAAAAGATGGAATTCACACGTGCCCCCCTACCCCCACAGAGGAGGATTGTGGTTAGGAGTTACAAAGATATATGTCCATTGTGATAGCGATAATAATAAGAATAAATGAAAATAGAGTCCTAGAGTTCAAGAAGCGAAAAGTAAAAGTGGATGGCCTAGTGGTTAGAGCATCCGGTTATTGTTAACTCTGCGACGCGGAGCGATAGTACAAGGAGAGAGAGAGAGAGCTCAGAAGCGATAGTATAAAGAGAGAGAGAGAGAGAGAGAGAGAGAGAGAGAGAGAGAGAGAGAGAGAGAGAGAGAGAGAGAGAGAGAGAGAGAGAGAGAGAGAGAGAGAGAGAGAGAGAGAGAGAGAGAGAGAGAGAGAGAGAGAGAGAGAGAGAGAGAGAGAGAGAGAGAGAGAGAGAGAGAGAGAGAGAGAGAGAGAGAGAGAGAGAGAGAGATATCAAGAAGTGTTAAGTGAAACCATTTCAGATGAGTGACGAGTACTCTAAAAGCAAGCAACCTTGAACGTGTTAAGACGTTATAAAACAGCTGACCTCCTGGATGCTTCTTAGTGAGGAAAATTTATTATTCCAAAATCTCCATTAAAGGAAAATACAAGAAATTACGGATGTGCATTTTTAAGACGTGTAGCGTATTTGGTTAAAAGAATTAATTGACTTTTTGAATACCTACGCCTTTTTTTGGGGGGACGGAGGGATTAGTGATAAGCTTCACCAAGGATACCCTCCTAGCAGCAAGTGTAATTTGCCACTGTTTAAGGGTGCATTTAAAAATGAAATATTTATAGGAAGAACGGCCAGTCTACAACAGCTGTATTGATTGAAAGACCGCGAAAAATATCAAAAGAATGAAGTTTGGAATCAAAACTTTGTGAACGACTCCATTAATAGCTTTTGATGCCATTAAGTGCCATGCAAAAAAGATTCACCGAAATGCCAAAGAATAGAGTGCCAAGAATTGAAAAAAGGTAGAGAGAAACCACAAATCAAATCTTCTTTGAAGAAAATATAAGTGATCAGAGAAAAAGTTAAAATGCTTCAAAATTTTCGTTAACTTTGGTAAGGTTACAGACAATGGAACATATGTTCGAAAGTTTTGAGTGATTCTCTTTTTCGGCGTAAGATGAACGAGAAAAATAGACTTGCAATAAAAAAGAAAAGGAGAAGCTGATAGGCAGAAATAAAACAGTTTACCAAGGCAGGTTCCAAGCTCAGAAACACAAGTATTGAGAACTATAGACAAAATACATGCCAGAGGCAGGTAAATACTGAGAGAGAGAGAGAGAGAGAGAGAGAGAGAGAGAGAGAGAGAGAGAGAGAGAGAGAGAGAGAGAGAGAGAGAGAGATATAGAGAGAGAGAGAGAGAGAGAGAGAGAGAGAGAGAGAGAGAGAGAGAGAGAGAGAGAGAGAGAGAGAGAGAGAGAGAGAGAGAGAGAGAGAGAGAGAGAGAGAGAGAGAGAGAGAGAGAGAGAGAGAGAGAGAGAGAGAGAGAGAGAGAGAGAGAGAGAGAGAGAGAGAGAGAGAGAGAGAGAGAGAGAGAGAGAGAGAGAGAGAGAGAGAGAGAGAGAGAGAGAGAGAGAGAGAGAGAGAGAGAGAGAGAGAGAGAGAGAGAGAGAGAGAGAGATAAATTACAATTGAATGTACTATTTGTCAAAGAGAATTCCTTTAAATCCGTTTTATACAGCGGACAACACGTTTGTTTGACCTTGGATTGGCAGATGCACTCTGTACTGTGCGGTCGTATATAAAAAAAAAAGTCCAGTACTAGTGCCAGACTTCTTGTGAGGTTATGAATAATGCGGTATTCGAACAGCCTTAATGACAATGATAATTCCAAGGAAAGTCACATTACATTATAAAGTACAATTCATTATTATTGATATTTTAGTTATTATTACTTCTATCATGTACCGTATATAATTTTCTATTTTTAAACGTTTTGTATATAATATTTCTGTATAAAACGAAACATGGCTCATAAAACGTACTTCTCACCCCAGGAACCCTTCTCAGTTGAAAAATAATATAATTTTGTAATAAACTGTACATTCTTGTAACATTCGATATTTAACTGATTAAGACCCGACGTACAATAGCTACATTCTGTTCTATAAAACGGTTCGGAGGTTTAGAAATGACAAGTATTTTTTTAAATATCTTATATAAATATAAATTAAAAAAAGAAAAAGCAGGACCAAATTTTTTTTGTTGCTCCTAAAATTTAAAAGCCCTTTTTTTTTTTTTTTTTTTTTTTTTTGCAATTTTTAATAAGAACAGAAATGAGTAGAATTTCGTATAAAATAGCAGCACGGAGGTTCTAAATCTATTTTGTTTATTATTATTATTATAATATTTGAATAAAATTAATTATTAAACCTTGGTAAGTAAACAATTTTCGAAGTGTGGTATTTCCCTATTCAATACAACTACGAGACAAAAATATTTTCATCCTAATTTCATAGAGGAATCTGTTACCTCGAAGTGACAACAACAACTCCATTATAAATCTCCTCCCCTCTCCCCCCCCAAAAAAAAAAAAAAAAAAAAAAAACTACTAATAATAATAAACAATAATCCCTAAAGTCCACAACCGAAAAAAATCAAATCGATAACTGATATGATAACCTGGGTAAAACCATTTAAAAACACTTTGCACATGATCTTGCTAAACTAAAACGAGAGAGAGAAGAGAGTGATAAAGGTAGCAGTAGGAGGTAGGGAAAGAGAGGGAGGCAGAAAGGTATGGGAGAGAAGTGAGAAGGCAGAGGAAAAGTTATGGTGCAGGCAGGAGGTGATGAGGAGGTAAGTTGCTACAGTTAAAATTGCAAGTTACATGTTACAAAGCAAGGAGGTTATAAAAGAGGAAAGTATGTTAGGAGAGAGAAAAGAGAAGAGTAGGAGAGAGAGGGATAGAGAGAGAGAGAGAGAGAGTTTATATAGAGTGAGAGAGAAAGAGAGAGAGAGGTATAGAGAGTGGTGGAGAGCAGAGTGGTGGCAGTGGTGGCAGGTGGAGAGGATATATGGTAAGGCTATAAGTTCAAAGAGAAAGAGATAGAAAGAGAAAGAGAGAAAGAGAGAAAGAGAGAGAGAGAGAGAGAGAGAGACTAAATTGTGATCAAACATGCTCAAAAAGTGTCCATAAATGAATTTTTATTATTATTATTTTATATTTTAAGTTTTCTCCGCCCCCAAAAAGGACATTTCAATCAACAGCCTTTGTATATGTGCCAATAAGCGACAAGTCAAATAGTCTCGTTCTATAGCCACATATATTTTGGCAATATTATTTCCATCAAATTCTGCTTTAATAAATAACTGCACAAACCCACCCACCCACCTACCAAATACATGCTAAAGTGGTGGAGAATGTCAAAATTATTTATACTTTGGATATTCTGGAGTCAAAATTTTCTTTTTATATACGAACGGTTACGTAAGGAGGGACTTAGGTTAACAATAGTTAGTTCTAAGAGGATGCAACTATATGGTTGTAAAATACGCAATCTATTCGGAACTTTTTTATTATTTTTTTTTTTTACAGAACGTGAGAAAATGACGATCTCAAGCCTAACGATCGAGTTTAGTGCCAACAACGAGAGGCGGCAGAGGGCGGAGGAGTGGTGGCGGCAGGAGAGAGAGAGAGTAGGCAGGCAGAGAGCATGAGAGAGGCAGGAGGAGGCAGGCGGGCAGAGCAGGTGGCAGCAGGCAGTGGCAGGACAGGTGGCAGGCAGCAAAACCGCAGTGCGCACACTGCCCCTTGTGCTACGAGAGCAGTCGTAAAGGCTATGGTGAGTACGCTATTGGTCTGCCCTTTGAGAAAAAAAGAGGCAAAGCTCCAACATCGTGTCGCAAAGGGTCAAGTGAATTTGGAAAAGTACATTGCAGTTTATGAGGTATGAAAGCCTTTTTGCCTTTGATTAAACCCTATTCAAAGCCTGGTGAAACTAGAGCTCTGATGTGATAGCAGTACCAACTGCCACGTGGGCGTGATAGACCCTTGAATGCCTTTTAGTTAAAAATTGAGAAATACTGGAAAAAAACAGTCTAAACAGTAAACTCCCAGCTTCGAGGCAGCCCAAGAAACAATTGTACGCAGTGTTTCCAAGCATTTTTTTATTTATGTTGCGCCAAGAATGTTTTTTTTAAATTTTGATTAACCCTGAGAAACATCAAAAGAGATAGAGAGTTGTAGTGCTCTGCAGAGGCATCAGTAGAAAGCTAGGGTTTCAAAAGAGTTGGAATTCTCAAATACATTGGAGAGTGTCTGACTGGTGTGTGAAAATTTTGGTCGACCAGCTATAATGTGAATCGGAAAGACGGGGTATGCTAGCCAATTCTAAACAGCAGCTATTGTTATATTTGAAACAGAGTTGTACAGCCTTATGGTTTGTTTACCTGGCACATGAGTGATGAGTTATATGAGCAGCTGAGAAGCGCATGTCAATTGAAAAAGTGGTGGAGTTGAGTGAGGGGGAAAATACACAGAATCCTGAGGAACACTAATTATTTATTTAAGAAAGAAGTCGCTCCATCAACAACAGAGTTTAAATTGAAATCCTGACGGTTGTTGACATGGGCAAGCAAAAGAGAAGTGAGAAACCCCAAAGGACAGGGAGCTGGGTACGACGCACACACCTCAACAACGCCATGGTCACAAATGTTCCCGCTAGTTCCTAAGGGCGGTGTTCATAAATCGGTTGATAGGAATTATATCACGTAAGTAGACCTCGAGCTGAAAGCTCATAACAGGATAGGGGGAAAAAAGAATTAGAATTCCGCACATCTAAAGAAAGCCTATAGCCAAAGGGTTTCGTAAAGATCTTATTAGGATACAAAGTGGAGAGCAATATAGCGATGAAGAGTTAGAAGGATCATAGCGGCTACCTTTTTCTGGAACCGGCTGGACATATGCGCGCTACCAACACTAAGGGAAAGTGCTAGTATTGAGGCATAGAGAATTTAGTTGAACGGGAGATGGCCCCAGCTCAGAAGCACACTCCCTCAAAACTCGGGGAGGAATGTCATCCGGGCCGCTCGCCATCCTAACGTTCATAAATTTCACGAGTCCATTACCCGATCAAATGTAATCTGACACCTGAGAGGAGGAGGATTGCCAGAGTCGTCCGTCCAGGGTTGAATTAGAGGAAAACAGAAGGCCGAAGGGATTGGTCTTTTCAGTTGGAGTATTAGCAATAGACTATCACAGCGAATAAGAAGAAGAAATGCAGATTTACAGAAGCTGTTAGGGGTGTTTTTGATAAGAGGCCAGAAAGATTTGCCAGTAGGAGAATAAAGGAGGTCAGCGCACTTTCGTTTTATGATAGACCGCTTTGCGCTCATCGAAGAGTATCCCTGCAACGATTTCTAGCTGAATAGAAATTAGAGATAGTGATAGAACGAGATTTTTTCCACTCCCGATATGCACCGTCTCTAGCCTGAATAAAGAGTATCCAAAAGAAAATCTCTTCATATATTTTTTTGGAATTTTTCTGGCAGAGGGTAGAATAGTTTCTTCAAAAAATTAAGCCAATTTTTTTTATTCATTTGAGGTTTTCAAATGAAATCATCAAAGTAAATAGAATTTAACGAGTTACATAACTTTATTTAGCATTTTCCTACATACCCAAACATTTTACATGAGAACGCCATGTCCAATTTAAAAGTCAGCACAAACAATGGCATTCCCAGAGGTCAAATATATAGTTGGCTATATAGAAAAATGCTCTTTTTTTTTTTAAAAAAAAAAAGTCCAATTCAGTCTACTCTTTAAAAATATAGAATAGGAAAAAAATTAAATTTTGACAATTTTCACCCCTCTTCCAGAAATTAAAAAAAAAAATTCTACACTGAGAATATTTTATATTTTTAATTGCCCATAACAATATCATGTATATTTAAGCAGTAAATTACATGTCTAAGGAAAAAAAATCTTATATAATTATAAAAACCGTATTGCTGTAGGCAATTTTATAAATACATAAATTTCATATCAGATGTATTAAAGAGCTACAAGATTTTTCTAGTGAATCTTCTAGTAAAAAAAGAAAATTCTTCCATTTTTTCATCCATTATTATTTATTATATACAACTATTTCTTACAGTTATTTACCAAATTAAGGCTAAAACGTCTCGAGCTAATAAATTTATTATACGAAATCAAATATTTAGAATTCATAATGAAATTTTTTTTCAATTCCTAACAAAGATCAGGATAGAGGCTAGATAATAAAAAAAATATTCGGCAGGAGGTTTTTAAAAGGCAGAATATCTGGCCGGAACTGAATTGCTACCTCACTATTAATTTATAAAAATAAACTCATTAACGAATATTGCTGAGTAAAATGAGGAGCCAGAGTATTAAGATATTAATACTAAAAGAGTTAGGAGCACAAATTCTGATTGAGAGATAGGAGGATATTGGGAGGGGGGGGGGGGGGGGGGTCAAAAATGAAACGAAGCTGAAATATAATAAAAAAAACGGAAGAATGAAACGAGTAAAAATTTGAAAACATTGCAAAAAGATATTAATAACAATTCTTCCATTTAAATACAATACCTTAACATATCCACTTTTTTTTTTATTTAAATTATATTCTTAAAAAAAAAAAAA